>PVHP010006399.1:0-61501 GCA_004024765.1 Zapus hudsonius | reverse complement strand
ATCACACCCAGTGTGTCTTTGATGGTATAAATTCAATCCAGTGTTGAAAAGTAGGTTTCAATGAAAATGTAGCCAACAAGTCTGTGACCATCATACACATTTGATGTCTCTGCTGATATCATACAACCGGTATCTAAAAACTGCATGAAAAGTCCATTTTAAGCTACAGTCAATACTTGTTCGTCAACCTTAAAAATACTTAATAGAGTAATATCTCTTCTCACCCCTTTCCTCCTAAAATATCTGTGGACAGATCATTTTAATCAAAGAATCAGAATGCCAGCCTGAGTCCCGCAGTTCTCAGCTCATCTTGACTTTACAGGTAGTCAAAGTCAAGAGGACAGGTGTATTAAAAAAAAAGAGGAACACCTGGGTGCTCACATAAGTATCTCAACAGTTACAAATCAAAACCTTAAGTAGATATTGGCAAAAAAAAAAAAAAAAACCAGAAAAAAAAGGTCTGAAGTCAGCGATCACCTTGCCACTGGATTTCAAACTAGCTGTGCAGAGATTACCTGAAAGTCAACCATGCAGATCGTCGAGAAGGGCTGGGAAATAATTTCAATATGGCACAGAAAATATAGGCTTTGTTCCAATAATGCTTCAGATAATGATTCCAAGAAGGTTATTTTAATCATCTAAATAGTATGTCAGGCAGAAATATTTGTCTAGACCCCAAATCACAAACTTCATTAGCTGCTCGGTAGAGGTCAAGAAGAAAATCAAAACAATTATTGAAATAAAAGAAAAAATAAACTTCTTGTTTCTATTTCTCCCCAATGCCTTGAGTCATAATTTGAATGCTGTTATTTTTCATTTGTTACAGAATGTCATGACAGAAAGAACATATCCCCTGCAGACAGGCTTCTATACTGGCTGTGACATTGGATTCCAAATCTGACTTGCAGTGTCTCAAGTTTTGACTATTTGACTAAAGACTACCTGGAAGGTACCAGTGGAAGTAGGGGTACAGGAAAGTGTACCTTAAATACTGTTCATTAGGATCCATGGTATTTCCTCCCAGGATCTGCGCTACATTGCTATAGTTGTGAAGAATAACAAGACATTTTCTTTATTAGCTCTGTCTGTGCAGACTGCCTCTGGATTGACAGTTTCAAATGTTATTATTGGGGTTCTAGTTCCAAGATTCACACTAACACAGGAGTCCCATAGGATTGTGCAGAATGTGACCATATTTGGGTGATTATTTTTAAAACTAGAAATATTCTGTTAATTTAATATTTTTGAGAGGTTAAATGTTTAAAATTATATATCTATTTCAATACAGTTGAAGATATTTCCTTGTTTAGCAAACTACTTTTAAATGTCAATCTCATGGAATGCTCATTTTCATCAGTTTTTTTTTTCTTATACTGCTGTTGAGTGAAACGAAAATGTTGAATGAAGAGACTTGTGCCTTAGAAATGTTTAGGTAGATTTGTATTATATTTATCATAACACCTACATGTAATAAATGCTATTACATTGAGACAGATATTTATTTAGCATTCACAATATGCTTTTGGGGAGGGATCCATATGTGGACTAAATTTGATATTCCTCTAAATATCTACAACATACATGTTGGAAGCAACTGGCTTACAGAACAGAAAATATTGAGAATCTGACATACCTGGGTTTCCAGTCTAATAGGAGACATGACTACGAGAGAGAGAGAGAGAGAGAGAGAGAGAGAGAGAGAGAGAGAGAGAGAGAGAGAGAGAGAGAGAAGAGAAAGACAGAGAAATCTCCACAAGTATACAACACCTTGGTCAGTCAGGACACTTTCTCAGCTTGCTAATTTTGAAGAGTGGTTTGAGGAGAATTAAGTGACTCTGGAAATAGTCTTGCCCTGTCCAATTCATCAGAATGTTTTAGCCCCTAATATTTCCTGTCAAATGTCTGAAAAATTTCAGAGTTACCAAATCTGTAAAACATCTGAATTGACTCAAAACATGAACAAGAGAAAGTTTCCACACAAAAAAAGATTCACAGTAGTCTACTGTGCACAGTCAACTGTATAGTGTGTTGCTGGTTTTCCCTGATGGGCCCATTTCTCCATCTGCTCAGCCCTCTGCCATGGGAGAAGGGCGTCTCAAGAGGAGCAAGGGAAGAGGAACTTGGCATCTGGAAGAATGCTCTGGACTAGGATCTGGAGATCCGATTGGAGATCTGAAAAGCAAAGGGCTTTATGAATATGAGAGCAATTCCGTGCTCATCTTCAGGAGTCTTTGCAGGGCAATCTTTTGTTAGTTGTACATGGAGAATCTGTATGGAAGGTACCTGTCACAAACCCCCATACTGCACTGTCTTGACTGCTTCCTCCCGGCTTGCCTCTCATCCAGCCTCACCAGGAGCCCAGAGGCAGACACTCCTTGCTATTGGAGATTTGCATGTTAGAATGTGGCTGCTGGGATGGGTCCCCCCAGCAAATGGAAGTGGTGTGGCTTTTATCTTCTGGGTTTTTTCATAAAGCTAAATCTCACTGGCATCTTAGAAGCTTGTGTGCAGACTCACTTCTCTCCTGTTCTCTCTCTCTCTCTCTCTCTCTCTCTCTCTCTCTCTCTCTCTCTCTCTCTCTCTCTCTCTCTCTCTCTCTCTCCCTTCCCTTCCCTTCCCTTCTGCTTCTTTCTCCTTTATTTTACTGTCCCTCTTTCTTCCAGTGGGCGCTGTGATTTTTGCCTTCAATAGGAAATGAGCAGTGCCCCTTGACTCTTGTCCAACCACTAAAGACATTTTTTTCCAATATTAACTTAGATGACTGTAGAGAAAATTCTGAAAACAGTTTACTTGCCTATTCATTCATTTGAAGAACACAGGGCTCACTATGTAGCTGAGACCGGACTTCGGTAAATGGTCTTCATACATCTGCCTCCAGATTGCTGATCTTCTCAGCAAGTGCCACCAATACTGCTCCCCCCAAAATACTTGCTAAAGAAGTTTTGAGCTACTTATCAAGTTGGCTAATAACAACCTACAGAGTTCTTATATACAAAATAGGGAAGAAATAATTTTTATTACATTTTAATGTGATTCATGACCCAGTTTTAATTTTGAGTAGCCTTCACTCCACCAGAGCTGTGATGACCTCTTATGTAGTCAAGAAATACCTGCCTTGAATTGCGTTCCTACTTGGTAGCAGGTTCTGTGTATCTATTCATTATTACTTTTTTCTGTAGCTTAAACTCAGCCCTTAACCATTCATATTTCACAAAACAATCTAGAGTTCAGTACTTCTTTTATTCCCATTTATATTATAAGAAATCCAAATTTAGAGAAGTTAAGTAAACTACCTAAAGCCTCTTAATTAGAAGAAAGCCAAGATTCAAGATAGAACTATGTGTCTAAGTTATTACTTGAAGTTAATTGTCTTAAATGTTTTCAATGTACACATGAAGTCGTCAGTATATCATAGAAGATTAAGGTGAAGAGTTTCTATAGTATTTGTTTAAAAGCAGTGTAAGACAAAATTAAATGCAAGTCATGAGACAAAAAATATTGAGCATTAAGTTGATTAGTAAATATTCCTTTGATTTTCTTAGTGAAATAATAACATTTTTATATTTAAAAGTAGAATAGTAACTTGAACAAACATGAATCTTTACCATATTAGCCTGATTTCAGAGGCTTTTATGGTAAGGATATACCATATTAGATTGTATTAAGATGATAAGCACTTAAAATAAGAAACAGTTCTTTAATATGTATATATTAAATATATATTATATATGTTCATATATAATATATATTTACATAAATATGTAATATATAAATATATATTCCAATGAATTCAGATAATGAATTTATCTGATTGGTTTAATAATTTATGAAATAAGTTATGCATATTTTTATCTTTAGTCTATATTTCATCCTAAAAGTTAATGGGTATGCCAACACCATCCTAACAATTGTAGTACCAGCATGCCTTCATGCAACACAAATGAAAATTCTTTCTGCTTTTTTTCCCTCTTCTAAATTGAACCCAGGAGGGCACAGGTGGGTGCTTGATAAGATTCGTAGGAACTGCTGTTTGCAGAAAAATTAGCAAGCTTTTTAATTTGACAATTTTTAGATTGACAATTGCACTCCATGTCTCCTTCTGTGTTTCTGGGCTCCAGTTTTAATTATCACTTAGAATAAGTATACTGGATACATACTTATCAACTCCTCAATTCCCCTGTGGACCCCACTGTGGGTTACAAAATACAATTTCCATTTTGTCTGCTGATGGCCTAAATAAGGTACACAGAAAACAACAAAGACGAGGCTTCTTAATTTAGCAGAGTAAGATGTTCATATAACGGTGGCCCTGGGGGTTAGATTAGAGGAGAAAGAGAAGTAGATTCTACCTCAGTGGAGTTAAATAATTTCTAAAAGATTTAGCACAAAGAACTGGGCCATCCCACACTATGAACACTTTGAAAAATCTAACAGTAAAACAGTGATATAGTAATTTTTCATAGTCTTTAATTTAGGGATCCATGGTATGCATGCAATTATACCTTCCATGATATTTTAAGCACAAGGATCATAGGAAGAAAATTGTTAAAGAACTGTTAAGGATATGAATGTCATGGTAGGATTACATTAAACTATTTTGGTCTACAAAATATGTGACACGCCTAGTATGTACCATATTAACTCCTAATATTGGAATTCAGATTATATTAGTAAAATAAATACTATAATAAAATATCCTAATGTAAAATGTATGAAAGTAAAAAAGACTGAATGACTAGCTCCTATGTTTTAAAATTAATTTTCCCACCGGTGAACAATTTCTTCATCTCATTTCCTCTGTGCTCATGACCCTTCCCAAAGAACATGCAATAAGGTTGTAAGCCATAATTCTTAACAAAAGCACTGGTGTCATTTGCATCAGCAGAATTTAATGAGTGCTCATTATCAGCTAAGTCATAGTGATCCAGAAAGTTCCCCCAAATGTTCAGATTTTTCGCAAGTTAATGGGACAGTATGTGTTTTTTTTTAAATTTTTTTTAAAAAGATGAAAAATATCATGAAAAAGTATAAGTATGGTGATTGGGAAATTGCAAAGCTTTATGATGGAAGTGTATGGTAACTAGTGACAGCATATGACAGGACCCAGGAATGAGGAAAAAGTCACTCATCAGCTTTATGAACATGGCCAGAACAGTGACATATATTGTCTAAATGCTTTGACTCTCAACAGGTTTTATTCAGTTGGAGAAGCTCGAGAAGGGTAAGAGATTTTGTACCAGATGATAACGACTGACCCAAGTTTAGCATTAGCTATAACATTAGCTCTGAATATTAGAAGTGATGAAGGACACCTGATGGTTTGTCTTTTTAAATAGATGGAGTGATAACTTGCAAGTTTTAAAGTTGGAAAATTCGCTCATTAGTATTTTAACATATTGGAAGCTCTAACGAATGTCAAGGAGAAAATAACTTGTGCCTTAAATGTAACATTCTCGCGGTGGGCTCTTGGCATTTTCTTGTTCATCCGTGTCACATTTTCTTGTTTCTCAACTCATGATCATATCAAACATTTGCCTGTACTTCTGGAAACCAAGACAAGTGACAATTTACACAGTAATCCAAGAGATGCTCCAAGCCATCACACATCACTTACCTAAAGAGTAAAGACCTTAGGTGACAGCATTTTCTGGAAGGCAGAAAAGATCAGAGCAAGCTACAAAGGAGAGCATCAAAGAAGAGATGGGTTTAAATGGATGTTGTTGTGTTTTTTTTTTAGCTTTGTACCATGCATATTAAAAAGAGGTAGCAAACAGTTTAAATAGTTTAAGTTTGAATTTAATGCATTGTTTTTTGTTGCTGTTTATTATCTTCCCAATTAAACGTGAACCAATTGAGACTCTCTGAACAGAGATTGATAATGTGAAGGTTTCCCATACTGGTTTGGTAAAGCTCATTTTATAATTCCAGCATACTTTGATGATTCACAGGAGGTCAGGCTTGTTCAGGGTGGTGTGATCATAGACTACTGGAGATCCTTCAGAGAAACACTTGTACTGACTTGGTAAGAAGTTCTGCAGAGTCTCAATTATTCCTGATATACTGGCTACTTAACACGTTAAAAATAATTCTTCTATCTACCACTACACAGCAATTGTTAAACCATTCACATTAACTACACTATTAATTAAATGAAATCAATTAATTTTAATAAATTGAGAACAATATCAAGTCTATGATGTATAATGTCAGTATGACATCAACCAGATCAAAGGCAGTAATGTTTGTGCTAATTAATAAACAATGAAAAGAAATAAGAATATTGAAAATGTTTTGTATTTTTCATACTTTCCAGAATTTTGGAATATGCTTGAATTTGATTATCTAAGCTATCTTTAAAAAAAAACACCTTAATCAACCAAATAATAATCAAAATGAATTAATGTACAGAAAATATAATGGCCATTTAAAGCATCATATTCCTTTTTTTCATTGAATAATTTATTACTCTCTAATGTCTTCTAGTCAAGTAGGTAAACAGTAAAAAACTGAACATGTTGTTCATAAAGCTTATATTTGAATGATAAAATAAAGACTAAACATATAGGAGATATATAAAAACATATAACATATAAGATACAAATGCCAAATGTTGGCAAAAAGTTATAGGAAGTCAAAACAAGGTCAAGGGAATAAAAAGTGTATAGGAAATAGAAAGGGAATAGGAAAGGGCGTGTGAAGCTATGATTATTCTGTGTAGGGTGGTTAGGAAGACCTCATTGATAAATGCCATCTGCTAAGAAAATTCTCAGAGAAGGGCTAATTCCCATAGAAATAAAGCTTCACTGGTCTTGAGACTATGTTTGCATTTTTACCATATATTATGCAATACTTTTTATCCCCAAACAAACACAATACTAATTTGTAGCTCAAATTTTCCAAAGTGTCTCTCTGGTTAAATACCACCTTGGTGCTTTTCCTAAAAAAAATACTTAACTACTAATTAGGATCAACATTTATCCTTTAGACATCTGCTATTTATTTTGTCCAGCAGTTATGTGTCTAGTTTGTAGAGCCTGTTTTAGGAATTTTCCTTCATGTTACCTTGGGGGTGAGCATCTCCATTCTAAACTGTGCCCGAGACCTGGCCAAGTAGCATGGCCCATTTCTCCTGGCTGCAGGAATCGCCTGAGATAAGACAGGTTCATCTACATCACTAATTAGCAGCCCAGGAACCGTTGCTGGATCTAGTGGGAATGGGGACCCGTGTTGTACAAACCCTTATCACAGAATAAGAGTTTAGGATGTGAGCCTGAAGCTTCTGGTGCTCAACTTGTAACTGTGTGAAAGTGTCTCTAATAAAGCCAGAAAGGAGCAAAGCAGATCCAAGAAGGAAGACAGAGGTCCTTGGCAATAAGATTTATGCAGTTAGATCCAACTGTGCCTGAAGCCATTGCATGTGGACTTTCCTTTACTTGGATGCATTATGAGAATGACCATTCCACGCTTACAAATGAAGCTCACAATGAAATGGAACCAGTAGACTCGGTGAAATTGATGCTGCCGAGTTGTTAAAGGAAAGTAGAAAACACAGTGACAGTAACTGTGTCTGCTCCACTCTCCTCTGATCGTACACCTCTTACACATTTCTTCATTGCGATTCTCATTCGGATATGTCTGAGAATAAATACTTAGGATTTTCAATGCAATAAAGAGTGTGTGTGTTATAAAGAAACAATATCTAGTACTGAGAATATGTAACGATGAAACAAGTCAGGGTGTTAAGTTTGAACATATATGTATAGATCTTTGCATGGCTTACAAGTAAGTGTCTGAATTGTATACCCAAAATAAACATAAATATTATATTATTTTATTAGAACAATTTCTCTATTAGTTATGAAATGCATTACATCCATAGGTTATGTCATTTCCCACCCCCCAGGTTAATCTCCCACACTTACATCTATAAGGTTGATATTTTTAAAACACGGCACTTTTCTTTTTCCTTGAGTCCTATCTCTCTGTTCAACTATTAAAACAATAGGTTCTGGGGCTTGAGCTCCATGGCAGAGAACTTATATACAATGCTTGTGGCCATAAGGAATATTCTTCAGCATCATAAATACAATTTAAAAATAAATTAAATAAACCAATGGATAATGTATTCAGATTATGACATGACTGTTATTTCCAAAACCACACAGATCATGAAGTGTTTGACGTCTTCTTCTAGTCCCCACTGAAATCCCCAGCCATACCACTCCCTGCTTTAACAACTAGATTTCACACAGCGATCAGGCTGAAAATAAGAATCTAACAATTTGGAGAGACGCAAAAATACATCCTTTACTAAATGGCAATCACTGCTGAAACAGCCTGCATGGGTGTTTAGGTAAATAAAATAATGTGGTCAGTTTCTCATGAAGCGGCTTCCTTAGTGAACTAGACAGAGCCATTCTGCCATCATGCTTTTTAAACCCTCATCAAAATGTTTTCCAGTCACATATTACTGTTCCTATCTCTGAACCAGTTTTTTTTTTGCATGACTATCAGGCAGGTTAACGGGTCTCCTCTCTCCCTGCCCTCCAGTCCCCTGGCACCAGCCCAGGCCCAGGCAGTGCCAGAGAAACAGACCTGTGCCCAGTGGCTGAGCCCTGGCTGCTGTCTGAGCATGACTGTCACACTTCTTCCAGGGAACAATGATCACTCACATCAGTGGGAGCTCTCCTGCCCCGCTGGGTGCTCAGCTAGGAGTCCCAGAATATCAGACACAATTACATTCAAATGTAAGTACAAAAAAAAGTCATTTTGAATCGAATACAAATTATTCTTGCTGCCATGTTGGGTTACCCACACGACTGCTCCCTCTCATTAGTGGTGATAATTGAGCAGCCACTGTGCGTGTGCTTAAATAACAGCATGATGGATGGTGTGTTTACCTGTCGCGCTGGTAGGCTCCCTACACATCGCGACTCATTTTTCATATTTTGTTATCTTCCTCATCTTCAAACTACTTGAGCAACTGTGTTTACGAAGTCTGGAGGATGGACCTTAGGTCGTGACAGGCCCATCATTTTATCACTCTTGTCTTCCGATGACTCATAAAGCTTCATTAATAAGAAAGCAAAATTCACACAGCTGAGAGAAGAAATGCAAACTGCTACATTCTCCTTTCTTACATTGGATATTATTTACATTCTCACCTATCTAATGTTCGCTCACAGGCTCCCTTTATAAAAGACGGGAGATCTAGAGGGTGCAGTTGGTGATAATTTTATACATTATTTCCAAGCACTACCATTATAACGCATAGCCAAAATAATCACCCAGAAAGAGAGCTGAATTAGGAAATGATAGTTGTTTTGGGAAAAAAAAAATTCTGGTGCACATCTAACAGTACAATTCTACAAAGAATATTTCTAGCATCTGCTCTGCCTTGCATTAAAGTCACCAAAAAGTTGTAAGATGAATAATTAATGATGCGACCCTATGTATAGCCCACTGACACCTTCACTCACAGAAATCTACCACTTATAGGTGAACGTAAACAGAATACGTTATACGACTAATTAGCATATGAGACTACTCAGAAGGAGAACATATCAAAAACGAAATGGCATATTTTCTCTTCTCACCTATTTTATAGTTTTGAGAATTAAAAAAAAATGCTAACTACCGTAACACTTGGAAAAAGGCAGGCCTGGTGGGACATCTTTTTTATGTTTATTAAAAGAAAAAGAGCCTTTGTTAATGTGCTTCGTTATTACTTTAATTTTCTGCTGGCAGATTCCCACTCTCAGACCCCTGTAGACTTCTGGGGCCTGGAAACAGCTTTCTTCCTTGGTCCCCTAAGTAACTACTGATAACTGAAAGGAGGTGGGTAAAACAAACCAACATAGAATGTCATCTGGAGCCACTGTTCTGTAGTGACAATGGCATTCATTTGTGCTGTTTGCTCCATGAAGCCTGTTCATGACAAAGGCCTGTCCCCTCTGCTCTGTTGCCTAAATCAATCAGATTCATGAGAAAATTCCTTTGGGGAGGCTGGAGAGAAGGCTCAGCTGTTAAGGCACTTGCCTCCAGTGCCTAAGGCCCGGGTTCAATTCCCCAGGACCCACATAAGCCAGACCCACAAGGTGGGTCTCTCTCTCTCTCTCTCTCTCTCTCTCTCTCTCACTCTCTCTCTCTCCCTCTCTGTATCTCTCTGCTTGAAAATGAATAAATAAAATATTTTTTAAAAAAGAAAATTCCTATGGGCAATTGTTCACTTCATTTTGCTTTATTTTCCCTCGTCTTCTGCAATTGCATTGACATACTCCATGCTTAAATTATAAGAAAAAACCCATCAACATGCATAAATCAGAAAGTCAGTCAATTATTTCTTTGGCAAAATATGTCTCCTGCTTCCTTACCTCAATTCAGAGGGAGGGATGTGAAACGTGCTCACGCGTCCTCATACATAGCAGAGGAGTGGGCATTTAGAACGTCGTTTCATGGAAGTGTGCACAGTAACACGAACATCCTTAAACAGGATTATGACATTATTGATGTGAAATAATGCCTTTCACTCATCTCAGCCCATCCTGTGAGGTCAAGTACATCCCCATTTAAAAAAATTATTTATTCATTTTTCAAGCAAAGAGATACAGGAGAGAGAGAGAGAGAGAAAGAGAGAGAGAGAGAGAGAGAGAGAGAGAGAGAGAGAGAGAGAGAGAGAGAGAGAGAGAGAGAGAGAGAGAGAACCAGGGTCACCACCTTGTGGGTCTGGCTTATGTGTGTCCTGGGAATTGAACCAGGGCCCTTAGGCACCTGAGCCAAGTGCCTTAACCACTGCACCATCTCTCCAGCCCACATCCCCATTTTTATGATGGAAAAACAATCAAGGCTCAGTGATGATAAATAATTTGCAAGCTCAGCTCTCAAAGCTCAGATTTTCTTTGTACATATTCATGGTCTATTGAAAAATATCCCTGTATTATATTTTATCCCCCCAGTTTTAACTGCTGGAAAATACCAACCCAACATGTTACAAAAGTTGACTTTCATACCTGTAATTTAAAGAAAAATATTATCTTCTCATTAGTAAATTTCACTTATTTTCTCCTCATGGAGAAAATTTACTTATAAATGGTAGTTATAAAGCGATCATCATTTGTCTGCCTAGTACCAACTAAAATAAAAATCAAGAATTGGAAAGACAATTTAATGCTGAGAATACAAGTCACACACCTTGTATGTTATCAGGTATAAATTAAACATAAACAAAATCACATGGGAAGTTGTGATAAAGTCAAACAATAGAAATAGTTTTTGCACTTTTGTTCATATCTAAAATGATGCAGTACAGATGTTCCCAAGCTCGGGGTAGAGGCTTTTCCTGTTGCCATGACAATGTGATATTCCTGAGTGCCCATTGGAAACCTGCTACTGTACATCATGGAATGCACGTCTGCACACTAGGATGCGACTGGTGAGAAAACATCACTGCACACATCCCACCTGCATGAAGTTACACAGTTGAAGCCGTGGACAATCAGCCACACTTTCCCACTGTGCTGTGCTCGCCATCAAAATCAGGCCTCCTGTGTACCCACCCCATCACTAAGTTTAGCCCATCTTACACGTTCTTACATCCATAAGGGGATCAAAGAAATTAAAGTTCATGAAAATACTCCACAGTTCTGGAAATTACTCAAATGTAAGTAATTATGGTCATAGCCATCAATTATTTCTTAAACGCCTTCTATGGCATTGTTATGAAGTGTGTGGTTACCTAAGGACCCTCACCTTTCACTTCCCTGGGCCATGAGTCTTCCTCCAAATGGAGTAGGTTTTGAAATTGGAAGACTGTCTTGTATGACTTACAAATATCTCTACACCTGTCTTTTAAGAACTCAGCCACAAAAAGGAGATTTTTTTTTACACATTGGGAATATACAATGAGACACAGGTACATTTCAGTTTCATGAGAGACCCAATAATACCTTGACTTCTAATAAATGTCATGGAAAATCAGGTAAAGAGGAAAAATTCACAGAAAATATTTTAGGATAGACAAAAAGACAATCAATCTACAAGAGCATAAATTTAATAATTGTAACAATTGTATATAAATTCCCTCAGATTTTGGAACAAGATGGATTAAAAAAAAAAAAAAGAAGAAATCACTAACAACTTTAAATGTCTTGACTCTTTTCTCTTTTTCCAAAACAAGAAATAGTCATTTATTTTTCCGTGTTAGAGAAAGGCCATGAAAGCTGAATTCTATGCAAAAGAGCTTTGGGCTTCGGCTCTTAATTCCTCTAATAAACATTGTACATTAAAGGGCTTTAAGCTGGGGAAATTCTTCTGTATTTAATCTACATATCTCTGCTTTTGACCCACTTCTTCCTACCAGTTCCATTCAGCCAAGGCGATTTTTTAAGCTGCTTAAAAGATTCTCAAATATTCAATCATTTTCTGTTTTTCCTTAAGCATCAGCCTGAGCCATGGCTCCATCTGCTGGAAGTGCATATCTCTAGCAACAACTCGACCTGGAGGCACCCAGACATTTCCTCTTGCAAACCCTCAGGTTCAGACTGTGCAAAAGACCTCTTGGGTCTCACTAGCTGATAGAGAAGAGCAGACATCTCAGAAAACCTTCATCTCCATAGGGAAATGATGAAGCCCCTGGCTTGTGATCAACCCATCAAGACAGCAGGTACCTACGGGGAGCACAGAGCACCCAGCACCGCAGCCCAGTCTACAGACATGCAAAACTCCTTATTGATATAACAGAATCATAGATCATTTTATTAACTACGGGTTTTGGAAAGTCTAATTCAGTGTTGATTTCCATTTTAAATGTAAAATGCCAACTTTTCATAGTACCTGGATTTGGCTTTACTGTTTTCCATATTGTATTTTGCTACTAAGCAGAATTACAATTCTATTTTCCTGGTAGAAAAATCAAGTAGAGTTTTGCAAACCTTAGTTCTAATTTTGCATCATGTAAGTGGATATGTCAAGCCCTTAAAGTATCTTCTTGCTCATATATTGCACTTCTCTGCTTCACATTTGTTTTTCAATCTCATTTTATCTGTAACTAAAAATTTTTAGGGAAACACATAAAATAAATCCTCTTTATAAGTAACTAGATGTTAATTCATAAGTGCTTTGTTTTTAATGCTTTTAAAATGCTGATCACATATTTCATTATTTTTAAAATATGAAGTACTTGCCCATACTGTAAGTTGGCTACTCTTATCATTTGAATTTTTTATTTATTTATTTATTTTTATTTTTTAGCATGTAGCCCATGATGGTTCAGCTTTCCATTTTCCTGACCTCACCTGTCAACTCTAGGCATGCTCCACTACGAGGAGCCATATTGTCCTTTCTTCCTCAAGTAAACAACCCAAAGGAGAATGTTATTATTTGTTACCATGATCTTCTGTTCTTTAAGACCACTTGAGCCCTGTCAAGTTTAAGTGGCTCAGTCCAAGTACAGAGCAGACTCAGTTCTCAGCTCCGTCTTGTACATGATTAGTCAGTACAGTGGCAGGTTAAGCAATGTGGATCACTTGTTTATTTCCAGTTTGTTCCAAAGATATCAGAGCAAGTTCAGGAAACCGCCAAATATTGTTTTCATTCCCTTAAGTAAGGTCCTCTCCTTTTCCACATTGAATTCCCTATAGAAGCTGTAAACACAATTGCTTTCACTAAATTAGATATATAATTTAATTTGCTCTGAGTACAGATTAAGATTGACTTGTTATATAGACGATATCTGATTTGAAAACAGAGAAAACTATTTAATTCTTAATAGCAGATGAATTAAATAACGGAATACACACTCTGCTTTTAGGAAAATAGATAAAATACACGTTAAAACAAAAAAATTCAATTTACTCATCATAATAAGAATATGGCCCACAGGGGCTGGAGAGATGGCTCAGCTGTTAAGGCACTTGCCTCCAATGCCTAAGGCCCCGGGGTTCAATTCCCCAGGACCCAAATAAGCCAGACCCACAAGGTGGTGGCCCTGGTGCTCTCTCTCTCTCTCTCTCTCTCTCTCTCTCTCTCTCTGTGTGTGTGTGTGTATCTGCTTGAAAATGAATAAATAACATATAAAATAAAATATTAAAAAATATATGGCCCACAAAGAAAAATGAATACTTTGAAAAAACCAGACCAATCCCACCATATGCTAATTAATGTTTTAATAATTAAATGTGCCTTAATTTCATTTCACAATAAAGTTGGCTATATTGTGATACATTCCCACCTTGATGTTTCAGGAAGTATTTTCGGGGCTCAGGTTCATTATGATGAATGGTCAGTGTCACTGTGATATACTGAAACATTATAAGATAAAATCACACATTCTTTTTTGCTGGAGTCAAGACATATGTATTTAAATATCTGGGTGTCTGCATTGAAGCCCATTATGGGTTTCTGTTTCAGAAAAGCTAGGTAGAGAAAGTAAGCGTATGCATTGGATTTCTTTGGGACCACATGCATTTTGTGTAAACTGGAAGTTGTTCTCCTAGGGAAAGGGTGTACCTGAAGTCCCCCCATCTCACGTGTTGCTTGATTAACATGCTTCATCAATGGCCATAAAGAAGCACACATTGGAGATTAGCATTTTTCTGTGGGCTTTTCCATGATTGGCTCTCAGCCAAAGCACTTATCCTGCTACTCAGGATATATTGTACAAAACCATATAACTGCACCTAAGAGTCTTTAATTGCTAATTGTTCCTAATAACTGTTTAGTATATAATGCACACAATAATACATGATGTCAGTTTGAATTTCAAGGTTGTTATTCAATCTCGAGTTTCTGCTGTGTTATGTTCTCTTCCTGTGGTTAATGATGTCTGAAAAACCCTCCGTGGAGTAACAATCTCGGCTTGGGTAAGGGGCAAGGTCTGTATTAAACGAATAACAATGAAAAATAGAAAACCGAAGCCAGAGTAATAGCCTACTCTAAGTTGGAATGCAATACCAAGTTTTGAACAGCATACAATGAATGGCTACTTTTGTGCCTGCGAATACAACATGCACCTCAATAACCATTCACAATTGTTGTAGAAATTGGAATCTTTTCCTAGACTGTCACCTGCATCCAAGTTCTGAAACTCGCTTTTCTCTAGGTCTTATTATTCTTACAGGCAAGAGAAGCGTTCATTAAATCCTGGGAACTGTCATTGTTGCTATCTGATCTCCCTTTTTGCACTGGCTCAAGCAAGAACATGGAACCTTCTTATCATAAGTAATGGAACATATGTGATGTGGCCAAGCTGGGGCTAGCTAATAAGCATCCAAGTGCTTCTCTCTCTTTTCTGTCTGCAACTTCAGTAAGATCTCCAGCACTTGGGGGCTGAAATGTCCTCTAGCCCTTTAGAAGTTGGCATCTGACTGCTTCTTCATGCTGCCAAGTGCCTGGATGCTTTCTTCATTGACTTGGTTTCTGCCAGATTCTAGAATAGACAGTAAGCAGGATAAGAGAGACGAGGGAATGATAAAACTCACTCAGAGAAGGAATAGAGCATATCTGGGAATCAGGGAGTTAATAGGAGGAGAGTAAAGAAAAGCAAAGGAAAACTTGGGAAAACTATTCATTAAACTAACAAAATAAAATAAAATAATAAAAATCACAAAGTAAAAACCGGACACACAAAACAGCAGTGGGGCAGTTTTAGGGAGAAATAGAGGTTTGTGTATGTGAAACAATGTTCACTTCCTTCAGTCAAAATAGCACAATATACTATTTGATACATCACTCCCATTCAATTTTTTCCCTCATTATCTAATTGGGGGCGAAGGAAAGGGGGCAAGAGTTGTTTTCTTGCCCCTTGCTCACAGGTGGAGCTTCCACATATTGCAGTCTTTTCCTTCCTGTTGAATCTGAGCTGCCTGCTGACTTACTTCGGTCCACAGAATATGGTAGAAATAATATTGTGCCTTTCTTCCACGTTCTACTTTCTTGAAATCTGGCCCAAATGACGTATGAGCAAAGCCAGCAAACCTGCCAGAAGATGGATACCAAGTGGAGCAGAGATGACTTTTCCCAGCACAGGTGATCGGAGAGTAGCAAGCTCCCAACCAACCTGGCTGCTTACAGAAGGTGCTGGAAAACAGGAACTCAAGTGAAACTATTGGACTGACCCGTCCCCAAGGTCCTAATCATCAGACTTATGAGCTAAAGAAATGTGTGCTGAGCCAGCACATTCTGCTATAATTTATTATTCATCCAAGGCTATCAGTAGCAAAAGTCAATTTGTATATTATTAGGCAGCCTAACTACTCTTGGAAAGAAAACCAAAGGAAGAATTGGAAAAAAAAAGCTATCCATTAGACCAAAAAAATAATAAAATAAAATAATAAAACAACAAAGTAAAAACCGGAGACACAAGAGAGCAGTGGGGCAGTGGAAGTTAACATCAGTTAATTTTTCAAAATCTGTATGTGAAATGTAGATTTCATTACAGACTTCCTATATGTAACTTTTCAGAAGCTAACATGAACAGCAGCAGTCTATAAGAGACTTTTGAGATTATGTTAACTAGAGGTGGGAATTCCGCCCCAGTTTTGGGTGTTGTCACTCCATGAGTTGGTGTCCTGGCTGGAATATAAAGAGAAAATTTAGCTGAGCACCAACGCTCATCTCTCTCTGCTTCATAATCGTGATCCCAATGTGACCAGCTGCTTCAGGTTCCCGCTGCCACACCTTCCTCATCATGATGGACTATAGGCCTCAAACTGTGAGCTAAGAAAGCCCTTCCCTCCTTAAATTGTTTTAAATAGATATTCTGTAGTAGCAATGAGAAAAATGAATGATACACATGACTCTTAAAAAATAATTAGGTCAATCAGAACCAAACACTCAAGCAATTTGTCTATCATCAGGAAGCCCCTTGACCCAAGTGCCACTGCTTATAAACAGAGGTGGTAATGACATTTCCTTACTCCTTCATGCACAATTAATTTAAATTTTTACCTGTGATTAAAGTGGAAATTGCAACATAAAGTACTGTTAAATAAGGGGTTTTAAATTCGATCTGAGTTACAGAAATTGCTCATATGTTTATGAGTAGAGACTTGGTACAGCTTCTTTCAGTGAGGAAAGCTACTATAGACATGGTTCTATATAGGAAATGTTGTGATTAGATAAAGTAGCATTAAATTCTGGAGGTTTCTAGTACAATCAGGATGTAGGAAGAATAGATGTGGCACAATCCTAGTAAGTGATGAGAAAATAAGTGAGGAGTGGCTCATAGGTCAAGAGCTTACACTGAAGTACTCTGCGATTAGTAATGTTAGAAAGCATCCTGGAACCCCTCAGCAATCAAGGAGTAAAAGGAATGAGCAGTTAATGAACCCCAGAACTGTTTGGGAGGAGTACTACAGAGTAGCTGCAGTACCCTGGATAGCCAAGAGGCCAACAAGGGGGTGATGTGTGGTCAATGGAAACACATACTCTGACCTCATTCTTTTGCAATCTCCTCATCTCTCAGTAACTCAAATTCTCTAAACCTAACGATACGCTAGCCATGTGTGACCCCAAGCAGAATAAAGAGTAGAGAAAGGAAAGACCTGTCCAGAGGGATAGACAGGTTCTCCAGCCTCGTTCCTGTGCAGAGTAAAGATTAAAAGAAGTTTCAATAATTTTAACTTTCTGAGAAGAGTGGCATAGTTAGATGAAGAAATGGCTCCTATGCATGGTGTTTTTTCTTGCCATTTGTAAGAAAGGTATTTATATGAAATTTAGAAATATTGGGACTCATTCATTTCCTCAGTCAGTACTTAATGCTATTAGAGATTTTATTACCACCTCATTAACTCATCGTCATTTTCCTCAATATCATTATGTTCTAAACTCTGAAATGTATTAGAGTAAACCAAATTATGTTTTTCACTCAAATCCTCTAAATTAGTTAAATTTCTCAAAGAGAATAAGTGACATTGTTGGTGCTACTTTGGTCTGTTTTTGACAAAATGTACTCGCAAACGATCTCAACCTAAATTTCATTTAAAAAATATTAATTAATTAATTAATTAATTAATTTGCAAGCATAGAGATACAGACAGATCAAGAGACACAGAGATGAAGAAACTGAGCGAGCGAGAGAGAGGGGGGAGAGAGAGGGAGAGAAAGAGAATGTAGGTAGGCCTGCAGCCTCTGTAAATACACTCCAGATGCATGGACTACTTTGTGCATCTGGCTTATGTGGGAACTGGAGAATTCAACATCCAACCTAGGGCAATAGGCTTTGCAGACAAGCAACTTAAACTTCTAAACCATCTCTCTAGCCCAAGCTTTTTGTTACAAGATATAAACCTTTAAAAAAACATTTATTGTCAATATTTAGGTACATTGCATGAGCAAGACTTATGAAGGTATCACCATTTCCATCCTCTGTGTCCCAACCCACTGAGAGCCCTCCTCAGTGGGATTGCTGGACCAGTCAATGGGAGAGGGGTTATGAATTGTAGAGGTAGTAGCTAGTTTTATTTTCTTTGTGTGCTGTTGTTGAGGGGGGTTGTGTCTCTGGATATTCTCCCCCACCATGGCTCTTGAAATCTTTCTGCCCCCTCTTCTGAAAAGTTCCCTGAGTCATGGTGAGTGAGTTTTAAGTCTGCATTACAGTTGAGATCTTAAGAGTCTCTGGATTTCTGCTTTGGGTTATGTTGGGTACCCTCAGTGTCTGTCTCCATTATCCTTTCCCAGGTTATCTGACTTGCTGTGGAGGTGGGTCTCTTGCTCATCTTACAACTTCCTCAAAGGTTTCTCAACCTAAATTTCTTCATCCATATAGTAGTGCTAATAATGGTTTTTACTTCATGGGATTATTGTGAGATGAAAAGAAGATGATACTGGGGGATAAATTCATAAAGTGCTTGCTATATAAACCTGAGAACCTGAGTTTGGATTCTCAGCACTCAGATCAAAGCCGCATGCACTGGCATGTGTCTCTAATTCCTCTGTTGGGGTGGGGACAGCAGGATCCCTGGGACTTCCTAGCTAGCTCTCGTAGCTGGGTGAGTGAGGTCCAAATTCAGTGATAGACCATGCCTCAAAAAATGGGTTGGAAAATGATAGAGAGAGACACCCAACATTGACCTCTTGCCTTCACACACAATGCACACATGTGCACATGTGCCCCTCCCGAAGTACAAATCCACCCACATGCATATGGACATGCATACACACACTCCTGCACACCACAGAGATCCACAACCTGCCTGGCACAGAGCAGGTACTCTCCACATGCTCTCTAGTGAGGCCAAGGCACCGGCCACAGTTTTTGCTATTTTATTGCTATTTTAGTTTATTGCACATGCAGCCAGTTCTTAGCGTTCTTGATATTTGGCAAGAGTCTTAGTGGCACTTGGAGGTAGGCCACACGAACAACCTTTACTAAACCCTTAGCCAGGTGTGAGCCAGACAGGCAATAAGCTTAAGAACATCTGCTTAATCTTTGGTAATACATGAATTTTAAAGGCAGCTTTTCCTACTTAGCATGGGTTGGCAAGCAGAACAGAATGATCCAGAGTCCTGTGTGGGAACTGCCTTCTCAAAGGCAGGGCTCATGGCTGGCTTGGTTTTGTTATTGTTTTTGTTGTTATGTTCTTATTTTATTTTATTGAAGGTATCCACAAAGAATGAAAACACACACTATATAAAAATGTCAGGATTAAATAGATTGCCAATCAGAACAGAGGCTATTCAAACTTTAAACACAGTCCTTAAGCTATTCCCCAAACATGTCTCTCTCCTATCGGGGATCCATGTACATTCTCCTCCTTGAGCTGAGCTCCAGTCCCAGCTCATTTCTGATGTTCTCTGGCTCCTGCAGACAAAACGCCTTGCTTGATAAAAATAGATTATTAGCTTTCTTTGTTTGGAGGCAATCAAACACTATAAGAAGTGAAAGAAATGTGCTTAAGACAGATAATCAGCTAATTGAAGCTTTCTCCACCAAATAAGAGAAGAAACCGAAAGAATATTGATTCAGGGAGAGAAATGAAGGGAAATGTACAAGCAGTTTATTGGAATTAGAATTCCCAGTTTGAGTGCTATTGTGCGAATAGTATCAACTTGTTTTGGGATCATCTGTAATTCTCTCCAAAATCAGAGATAATTGAATGTACTCTGAGGAATTGTCACACAGATCTAAATGTGCCTTATAAATTCTTTGCAAGTCTCCTCTGAGCTGTAGTCATCTGCTAGAGACAGGAACCCACAAGACGTTTTTGCTTCTGGTAATTTTTTTTGTATCTTGCTATCTAATCAATAGCTAAAAACTATTGGTGTCTTCTGTGTGCCAGATGAATCGATGGAAACTTTGCTATAACTTGTCAGTCATGGGTCTTTCACACTGTCAGGAAGACTAAAAGCAGCAGCTAGGGAACAGCACCGCAGCTCTGCTCCCAGCACTTTGGGATCAGGCACAGGTGTCAGCACCATCACATTTCATTCCTCAAGCAGAATAGGCTCATGAAGCTAGAAGCCACCTACCATCCTGGGCTTCGAGTCTCTCCATCTCATCCAAGGAATGCATTAAGCAGCCTCTGTTGTGTGATGTTGTCTTCTGAGACAAAAAACAGCAAAACCCCACAGCCAATGACATGTTTAACAGAAGCACCTGTGACTGCCCATGAGGAACTTTCCAGATTGAGCCTGACATTGTTTCCTCATAGTAGAGGAGAAGGAAGGCTCTTTTCCACCCTCTTGGCCAGATACATGTAATGATGTCATAAAGGGGAAGAGTCCACTATGCCAGGACCAATACTAACGACAGGACACTTGAAAAAAGTTGTTTAATTTCACTCAATGTTAAATCCCCCTCAGGTCTGCTTTTCACAAGGGAGAAAGAACCTGAGTAAATCAGAGGTGAAATGTTCCAGCCCCATTAATCCAAACGTAGCACTCTGTCTAGCTCTATAGGATCCTGCCTAGTGAAAGGCCAGAATGGAATTCTTCAAAGAACTTAGAATTTCACAAGGCACTCTGAGGCATCCTTCATCCTGGGTCATCCATAAAGCTGCTGAGCAAATGGACGACGAGGTTCTGCAATGGATTCTGTCAGAGCGTGGGACAAGCTTTCCTTGAAGCAGGTAGACTCTACCTCAGTCAGAGAGTGCTGATGCCTGCAATGCTACTTGGCCAAGTTCATTTTGAGAGTGGGGTCTACACCTTGAGGTTAAAAATAGCTATGTTCATCCCTCTTAATCTTCTCAACTCCAGTATAGGTACCATTTCACCTTTATGGAGACTTGCATTTTTGAAAGGTCAGTAACTGCCTGATATCTATAAAACTTGTTGAATTCCAGTGCAGATTTGCCTGACTTCAAATTGTGGGGTCTCACTTATTAGCCCTTATATCAGTCATTGAGTTACTCACTTTCCTTTCTTTTTAATTTCTTGTACCCATTATCTATCTATCTGTTTATCTATCTATCATCTATCCATCATTCCATCCATCCATCTATCTAATATTTATTTATTTTATGAACAACTAACTTAGTGTCTGGCCCAGATTTAACAGGGTGACAATACTGAGTGCCCATGTGAAGAACAACCAAATAAAGGCTGTTTTAGACAGAGTGCCCTTGGGCTACCCTGGTCTGTTTCATCAGCTCTCATAGACAATATATCCCAATATTCCAACTGTCTAAAAATGTATCATTTTAAACAAGAAAAGAAATGTAGCTAGATCCCTTTGTAAGTACACATTTAGCATAAGGCTGATCTTTTGGGCTAGAGTTGTAGAAAATTATTTCAAAGGATAAGTCTTTTTCTCGAGTAACATGACAAAGACATCATTCATCCAGCAGCGTTACTATTCTTAGTGTGTCTCCCTCTATAGATCTTGATAGTAAAAGCCAAGTGCATGGGTGGAGATATTCTAATAATGGAATGCATAGCTAAAGAAAAAAAAGTATGAAACAAATGAGAGAGATAATGAAATATCATACTATGATCTTAGAGTTTATCTCACATTTCTCTCCATTTAATTTATGAAAAGTACAATTACTGTGATAGATATAATTTGGCAATTGTGATCATTAACAGGGAGCTATTGCCCATGGGTATGTAATAAACTGGAGTATATATTGATTCTTTTAACGTTAACTATTTTGAGGTCGTGATTGAAAATTACTGTTGAATTGCAGAGAAAACTAGCTTTGCCCGGTAAATGACAAATATTGTACACTGGTTATAAAGGCAGTTAAGGTATTATTATGTTTGTGTTATTAGATTTACTTTACTGACATAAACAGTTCAAAACAACATGCATTTATATGTAATTTAACTACTATCTATTCAACTTACGATAACAAATAGCACCATACACAGTTCTTTATGCAAATGCAAGAATCCAGGCTTCTTTCAACTTGACTGAGCGACTCTGCTTCTTCTATTAAACTACTTTTCATATCATTGCCACAGCACACTTCGAAAATTAACTCCTTTGTATGTTAGAGGAATTGCTCCTCCAAGAAAAAAAGGGAAAAATATCAAGTGAAAAGAGGGAAGATAAGTTTATTGGCTTTTATATTCGGTGGAGCAGATAAAATACACTCACGGGCGAGCATTAGAATGCATTCAGCCTTGTGGTAGACAACCTCTCCTTAGCACTGGGATGAAATCTATATTAAAATCAGCCAACTACTTGTGTTCTTGTTAGCATCAGTTATAACTGAATAGACTAAAGAAGGCTCTCACTGGGATTTCTGAGGACAAATTTCTGGTTGAGCGTCCGTTTTTGTCAATCACATCTTTTGAGGGTCTCCAGCCTTAACAGGAAACCATCTATGTGGTGAATAGAATCAACTCTGAATTTTTCATGGGTAAATATTCTCCTTCTGATCCATATCTACAAGCACATGAAGTTCTCATGTATAAGAAGCGATGAAAGTTTCTTTAGTGTGTTAGAAAGTCACACCTATTCTCAGATCAGCCTTACAAATATATGAGAGAGAGAGAGAGAGAGAGAGAGAGAGAGAGAGAGAGAGAGAGAGAGAGAGAGAAGAGAGAGATTTCACACTCTAATGGCCCTTGAGACGCTGGCTCAGTCTTCTGTTTTTCTGTGTAAAGTTGATAAGTGGCTGATTTGTCATGGGCATGTTCTTCTTTTATGCTAGAATTGTTTGCCATAAGGTATATTAACTAATCTTATTGGTACTATGGCCAGATACCTAAAGGAAGCAAGAAGGGGGTATTTATTATTTATTATTATCAGAGGCTGCGATGGTTAAGTTTTGATGTCAACTTGACCTTTCAAGTAATCTTGGGTGGGTCTCTGAGGATGTTTACAGGAAGGCAGTCTCTCAATAGGGGGCAAGAAGTAAGGAAGCTCAAAAAGCTGGAAGTAAACATCCTTTCCAGTGTGGACAGTGCAGGAAGGAAAGTCCAGAGACTCAGGAAGCCATTAAGTCTGGGGAAGGGTTTCAAGACCCCACCCTAAGGCTATATAAAGAGGAAGAAATTCTCTCTTTGGCCCTCCTGCCTGTTCCCTGTTCTATGTGCATGGTGTAGGTGATGGTTTTTTCTCTCTATTTGGACCTGTGAAAGAGGGCCAGCCTCTTTCGCTGTTACAGAACTTCCCCTCAATAGGCAGTTTCAATATATACTTTCCTCCTCCAAATTGTGCTTGATTTGAAGATTCATCCCAGCAGCATGTGGCTGACGATGACAGAGGCATTAGTCCAGCATGGTGTTGGAGGACTGAGGTGGAGACAGCAGTCCACATCAGGGTGTCCAGAAACCCAGGGAAGGATTCAGAAAGAGGCCTGGGTGAGACACAGCATGACGTGTGTTTCCTCCACCAGCGCTCCATCTCCTGCCTTTCACCACCTTTCATGCTTTCATTATATTGAAATCCATCAAGAGGGTTCACTGACTAGGTGAAAGCTCCAGAGACAATTAGATCAGAGGTGAGTTTTACTAATTCCTACTTGTTTCTATATCCAATCAGGTGGATGAGAAGAGCCATCACATAAGGTAACTTGGGTGTCAGGTGTGTCATAGGCTGACCTGGGAAAGGTCAGGATGGATGATGGTTAGACAATAATATAACATCTTGTACAAACCATCTCACTTCTGTTAAAGTTTGGCTAATTAAAACACAGAAATGGGAAATTTATATTCTTATGAATGAATATAAATGGTAATGTATGGTTATAAGCCATAATTAAAACTCTTTGAAAGAAAATGTTGGGAAATGATCAGAAAACATTTGCATAGATAGAATAGAAATACTGCTGTATTTTTACAGTCAGAAAAGAATCTAGTGAATTATTCAAGAATTCAAATGGAAGCATCAGTAGAGCAAAGTCCTAGCTTGTCCTCTTTCTGAAAACTTCCAATGCCCAGTGACAGGCATAGAGCCCCAGACAAATAGGTCATATCTTAAAAAAAAAATTGAATGGAAAGTTAGTGTTTTCTAATGAAAAATACAAACTGGGTATTAAAATTCTCTTTACATATGAAAATGTTTGCTTATGGATATTATTATAGAAGCTAATTTGTACTATGAAGTTCATTTCTGATATATGCCCATGCATTGCAGTATATGACTTCTGATGTAGCCGTCAATGTGAGGAACTGTTGCTGGCTCCTTCCTGTGCCATGCTTTTCTATGTGTAACTACTCGGCTCTCATTTGCTCTCTGTTGGGCGTTCCATGCTGCTTGCCTTTGGAACTAATGATGGTTTTCTACAATATTGGAAAGTGTGTTCGCTGTGTTCTCGAAACATTTCTTTGTCCCCATTCAATCAGAATGCCCATGTTCATTTGCCCACTTGGTACTTGCTTTGATAAACTGCTGTTACCCATTCTCTTTACAGGACAAAAATATTGAAACTGATTTACCATAATCGGGACTCTTTTCTTAGTAGATGGACAGTGATTTGGGCACTCGATGCATATAATTTTGCCATTCAACTTTAAATACCAGGCAATAGTGAGTTACATAAGAAATGTATCTGACTTCAGTGACAAGACTGATCATAGCTCAAAAGCATCATATCACTTGCTGGCTGTCATATCCTAAGATCTCAGTTAGAATGTCCTGGATGAAGCCATCAGGGTCCCATCATAACCATTCTCAACTTTTCTTCCTACTGATGTCTTGCTCCACATTCTCTTTCTGTCTTCTGTCAACTTGTGTCTGTTCTCACCTCCCCAGACAACAGAGAAAAAGAGGAACGTGGACCAAACTTCTTCAGCGTCTTCACTCCAGGTAACACATTCAGTTTTCAGTTGCTGCCATTCTAAAAGGAATAAAATGATGCTTCCTGCCCTTCCACCATTAAAGGGACTCAGCGTGGGGGTATTGCTTATCACAAGGCACTTTATTTACTGCCTGTGTTTTTCATCTGTCTATATTACCTAAGTATTTCTTCAATTTTCTCTATTATCTATTTCTGTGTCATTATGTTAAATGCCAATCTGGGGAAAAGAGTCATAGGATAATATATGTTAAATATACATGTTTTAAGCAAGTATGAGAGGAGGTGGTGGGGAGATGGCTCAGTGGATAATGTGTTTGTCAAGCAAGCATAAGGACCTGAGTTCAGGTCACCAGCACCCACATACATGCCAGGAAGGCATGGTGCCTGTATGTAATATCAGTGTGTAGGTGTATCTCTGGGGAAAGCCATCCAACTAGACCAACTGAATCACCCATAAGCTCCAGGCTCAAGAGAAAGATCCTGGCTCGGTAAAATCAAGAGGCAAGTGATCAAGGAAGACACTAGATGTCAAACTCTATCCTGCACACGCACACGTGCACACACACACACACAATATCCCTACATACCACACTACATATATATGTAATAAAGAAAATGTGTGTGTGAGAGAGAGATGGACTTTTTAACTTGCATTTCCAAATAACTGTTTGCCTGTAAGAAAAAATTTCTCATCTTACTAAGAAGTTTAAAGTGAAAAGAAAATTAAGCAAAGATAAGCTTGTCTCTTCTCAAATCTAAATGTGAGCATGAAATTAAAGATCTGGGGTTTCTATCCCTAAGTATGATAAACAAAAGCTAGCATGTTTAATTTTTTAAGAGACAAAGCAATGCTTATCTAGCATCAGAAGAGAATACCATACTAAATAGAAAACTTTTCACATAATTGAAGGTAAGCTTCTTTACGCACAGACTTTCCTTTCATTTTAATCACCGGTAATAGAAATCTTCTTAAGGTGGAAGGACCTGTCCCATTCCTCTTAAATAGAGAACACAGAATATAATTTAACCTTTCCCTCATGCCCTGGGGTTAGCTCAATGAACATCAACCACAGCATTTAGCAATAATATGCTGATTCCCTCGAGGACTACTCGGTGTCCACAGAACTACCTGACTTGACACAAAATGAGTTGCTAACACTAACCTCTCAGATTATTAATTTGATTTTACTTTTATCACCATTGCATATTTTAGCTATTTTGCACCTCACCACCCCACTTATAGCAATGTCCCCCACTTGTAATTCATTGTGCACTTAAAACCTTATTACCAGATTATGCCAGTATATGTGCTTATGTGTGCGGATATATAATAGAAGGAAGTGTACAACTGTACAAGGTGTGTGTGTGTGTGTGTGTGTGTGTGTGTGTGTGTGTGTGTGTGTGCAGCTTGGCATTTAGGAAGGACTGAAAGGGATGTTTTATTTCAGCTTTTCTTTATTTATTTGAGAGAGAAAGGAGAGAGAGACAGAGACAGAGACAGAGACAGAGAGCAAGAGCTAGAGAGAGGGCACACCAGGGCCTCCCGTTACTGCAATCGAACTCCAGACACATGCACTGCCTTGTGCATCTGGCTTTACGTGTACTGGGGAATTGAACTCTGGTCCTTCTGCTTTGCAGGAAAATGTCTTAACGACTAAGCCATCTCTCCAGCCTGAGATCTTTTATTAATTTATAGATTTTTGTTTATTTTATTTTCAAGGTAGGGTCTCACTCTAGCCCAGGCTGACCTAGAATCAACTATGTAATCTCAGGGTGGTCTTGAACTCACGGCGATCCTCCTGCCTCTGCCTCCTGGGGGTAGATAGTTTTGCATTCAAAAAGCCTGCCATTTTCTTTATTCTGCTTCTTAACTGTATTCCACATCAGGTGTCTAAAATATACAATACTAGAAGCAACTAGGAAAATCAGCTAAGACTCCAAATTTTGATTCTATCCATCTGGGCTTAGGCTCAATATCCTGCATTCTGATAAGTTCTTGAACCCATGCTCCGAGTGACAAGCCATGGGATAAATGACCCCCATCAGGAGTTAGAAAACTATGGCTTGGGAACCAAATCTAGCCTACTTTCCTTTGGCTTCTAAAAAAGTGAATAAATGTGACACTTGAATGTCAAATTTCATGCCCACAATGCAGCTTGCTTGTCACCCAGCCACACCCAGTGTGATGCATGTATCTCTAGACATTCTGCTCTGCATCAGACTCAGGATGGCAGATCTCAGTGATCCCAGGGACACCCTCGACAACCCCAGGGGATGACTGAAATCCAGGCAGCAACACACCTTATCTTTCAAAGCCTCAGCCTTCTTCACCAAGCATTTGACACTCTGGCGAGAACTTAAAAACTAAGATGAATTAACCTTTCCTTCCTCACATTTTTAAAGATAGAAGCTTAATTCTTTTTTCCTAATTTGTGTGTGTATGTGCATGTGCATGTGCGTGTGCGTGTGCGTGTGCGTGTGCGTGTGCGTGTGTGTGTGTGTGTGTGTGTGTGTGATGTCCTGGGTGTAGTGCTGTGCCCCTTGTGCTTGTGGTGGGGGGAGCTCACCTACAGTAGCTGCAGCAGAATGTCTGGTGTCCAACTCCAATTAATTCTTAACAGATTTTTATCAACCTCTGAGTACCATTATTTTCCCTTTTCTTAATAAGAACTTTTGCTTTTTCTCTTTTGGCAGATTCAAGTTGAGAGCATCAGTCCCCTCTGTGGGCAGTTTTAGGAAAAATTAGGGTACATGGTCACAAACACCATGCTACCCCTACAGTCAGACAGTACAGTGTTTAATGAGAAGTTAACACACCCAGGATGGATACTTGCAGAAATGGGTGACTCCAGTCCCTAGAGGAGAGGTAGGGGGCAGTTGGGAAGGGATGACAAATGACTGTCATCCTTGCTGCTCAGAATGGAAAGCAACATCAAGCTTATGAATCATTTATTTCCTAAATATCCTTTTAATATTTTCAGATAACAATTTACGATGGCTGACTGAAATTGCAGAAATTGAAAATGTAAGTAAGGAGCCTCTTACTGCTGTTGTAACAGAGAAGGTGGGTTAGCTAAACTTCACATTCCTACTCTCCTCTTTGGATCCTAATTTGCCATCCTGGAATTGGATAATCAACAAAGAATCATTGCTTCTTTTGGTCCTGTGAGCACAAGTGCTGGGAACATCAGCCTGGTACTGGACCACCCTGGACAGGTAAGTTGGCTCGTACCTTTCTCAAGGTTGCCAGAGGAATCGAAGACAATTTCAAAGTCACACACGGAGCCTATGTGCTAGAAAATTCCCCCAGAGATAACTAACTTGTCGATATTTCAAGTCTATGTCAGCAGAACTCTCGAACCAAGTGTCTCCACTGTTGGAAGAACTGTAGTGACATATCATTTAGTTTGCTGTCCAAATAATTTAGACGAATGAAAACTCATCTCATTATAATCACCTGAGACACAAATAATGGCCTTTGATTCCATGACAGAAAATATCCTTTAAAATGGTAAAGCACCCATATCTGAACTGCTTTTCTTTCTTCCAAAATATGAGTATCCAAATAACAAAATGAAAATAGCAAAATTCACATTTCTTCAGAAACATTTATCATCTTTTAGGTTCAGATGTTTACTTATCCTTTCCCCCAACTGTTACAGTTAGCTTTCTTGTGGCTGCGACAAAGAACCTGACCGAAAGCTGCTTGTGGAAGAAAAGATTTATTTTGGCTCACAGACTCAAGGGGAAGCTCCATGACGGCAGGAAAAATGATGGCATGAGCAGAGGCTGCATATCACCTTTGCCATAGCATGCTTAGGGGAGGCTGGTTTTAACACAAAGAAGCCCGTCCCAACAACACACCTGCAATAAGGTCCCATTTCCAAAACGAACACCAGCTGGGAACCTAGCTAGCACTCAGAACACTTCAGTTTATGGGGAATACCTGAATCAAACCACCACACCAACATTTCTTTGAAATAAAATGGATTTCATCAACATCTTACATTCTACTCCCTGGATTTACAGGACAGGTTTTATTATTTGTAATTTTTTATTATTTTGTCTACTTATTTGCAAGCAGAAAAAGAGAGAAAAGGAGGGAGGGAGGAAGAGAGAAAGTGAGGGAGAGAGAGAGAATGGGCACTAGGGTCTCTTCCTGCTTCAAAGGAACGCCATATGCATGTACGACATTGTGCATTAGGCTTTAATGGTGCTGGGGAATTGAACCCAGGCTATCAGGCTTTGCAAACAAGAGCCTTTAATCATCAAGCCATCTTGCTAGCCTGAAAGAAGAGCTTTAAAACAATAATAGCCTTGAGCTCATACTTCTTGGTATTATTAGGAAAGAAATATTTGATTGGTTGGAGACATTGCTCTGTGGTGAAAGGAGCTTGCTTGCAAAGCCTAATGGCTCTGGTTTAATTCCCCAGTGCCTATCTAAATCCAGATGTGCAAAGTGTCATATGCATCTGGAGTTAGTTTGCAGCAGCAAGAGGCCTTGGCCTGTCCATTGTCTGTCTCAAATAAATAATAAATAAAATATTTTAAAAGTACTATTTGAGCTATTAAAATGTTAACTTACATTATCTTTAATGATATAAAGTTTAGATGGTTTGTGTGGTCTCATAAATATTTTGTTTACTTTCTAATTTTCATATACCATCGTTTTACAAATTAAACTTCAACGTTGAGATCAAATGATTCCTTAATGAAATGTAGGGACAGAAAAGAACATTCTTGATTCAGCTCCATGCCTTTCCCACCAGCAAAACTAAGAAGCAAGGCAAATATTTTTAAGTTCAGAATTGGAGTCAATAAGCCAAGCAGATGCCTCCTTATTTCATAAAGGACATTCGATACTCTTAGAAGGCTTCCCATCAGATTCAATTTCTGTCATGTGACACATCCCTTACACTAAAATACGAACATGAAGAAGGATGTTTAGCAATATTAATAATATTTTCACAGACAAGCTATTTGTTAGTTAACTTTTTTTTTCGTTATTGGAAATGAGTCTTTTGCTTTTCACAAGCTCCTTTGAAAGAACACTTCAGAGTTATCTGAAGAAAGCACACAGTTACCATGTGCATGAGAGGCCTCTGTGACTTGCTTTCTTGGATGAATATTCTTACGCATAAGATAGTCTTGATATTTTGTTTGAACTTGACTTGAGTAATTGGCATTGACCCTTCTGAATCTGGCAATTTTCTGGTATTTGGCATAATTACGTTTCTAAAACATATCTAATTTTTATTTTCCAATTGTGTTTTAAAGTTGCTTCTTTACTCCATAGAGAAAATGAGAGACTGGATTATCTATAGTGGTCTCTCTCAGTTTTTCTCAAATGCTTCTTCCAAATACTTTGAACTTCTTGAGGCGCTGTCCTTTCTGCCTGGAATCTTTCCATCTGTCGCCTTCTCTCTCTTACCCCAGACCATTCTTACCCAATCACTCTTGGCTCCCTGTGGCAGACTGGCAAGTTGTTTACCAAAACACTTCCCTTTTCTTTCTGGGCTCTCAGCTAGATTAGATTTCTCAGCCCTTTTCTAATTAAGTGTTGCCATATTACTAAATTCTAGCCAATACCATATGGCAAGATGTAATGTATAGTACATCCATGCCCAGCCTGTTCTGCCTCCTAATCCCCTATTCATTCAAGGAATGAAAATGACTCCTAAAACCTAAAGAAAGACTCCTTTTCCAATAAATGGAGGGTGGAGCTCTGAGTCACCATTTAGAGAAAAACTGCCCAGGAAACATGTCCTTCTAGGCATAACCATTTTGAACTGTTATTCAAGTAAAAAGTAAAACTTTATGAAGATAAATAAAAAGACAATGAGAATTTAATACAGTCAAGCTCATTGATTAAAACAATAAAATGAATGTTTACTCTCACTTAAAGTGGGTCAGGATGTCAGGCATGACTTATCTGAGTGTCTCTGATTCAAAGACTCTCTGAGATTATCATCAAATAATAATGCAGAGCTATTGGTGGAAGAGGAGACATCTGCTTCGAAGGTGACCTATATACTCTTGGAAGGACAGGGTCTTTTGCCATGTGGGCCTCTCCACAGAAGCATGGGCATTCACTTCCCCAGGGAGAAGAATGAGCAAAGGATTGAGGGAGGAAGGAGAGGAGAGAGGAAGGGAGAGAAAGTCAGAAGCACACACATGGACAGAACACAGAAACACTATTTTTTCATATTGATTGTCAATAACTAGATACATTGCATGAACAAGTCTTGTGATGATTCCCACATTTCCCTCCTCTCTGTCCCCAACCCAATGGGGGCTCTCCTCAGTTGGGTTTGCTGGACCAGTCCATGGAATAAGGGGTTATCATGAGATGTACCAGGTTTTTCTTCTTTCTGTGTTGATGCTAAGGGGGGCCATGGCTCAGGGTATTCTTCCCCACCATAGAATTTTAATCTGGTTTGGGAAGTAATACTCTATTCTTCAAGCTGCATTTCAGCATTCAGAAGGGAGGATCTAGGTGTAATCAATCCAGGAGAGGCATGGCAATTTCACAGGCCTGCATTTCAGGAATAAGGACCTTCTTCTAGCATCCATCCTGGAAACTGGATCCCATGACATATGTACTTCCTTGATTATTTCTCTTTCCCTAGCAGAATTAATCACAGCTTATGCCTAATGGTGATGTGTATCCATGCTCAAAGATTCTATGAACGACTGTGGAGAATGTGTGTTGCATGATAATATCTGATAATGTGCTTTAAGGGGCCGACAATAAGTCAACACTCTGACACAATGACAAAGACCACACAGATAGTGTTTATTCTTAGAGATGCCCTCATGAGAAGTGTCTAAACGGTGGTCCATAAACCACATTCATCCTAGCTATGAGTGTGGTCCAAAGTCATATCACGATGTGAAAAATCTATCATGCTTCATGGTGAAGTCCACAATAAAGTAAGTAAGAGCAACACAGGTTCAAAGCAATTAGTTATGCCTGATTATACAACACTTCCCACTATGAATTTCATAGGTAATTAATTTACTAAATATTTGCTATTCTAAAATAAGTTCTTAAATGATAAATATGTCTTATAAATTACCAATGGCTACTGGGTTATCAAAAGAAAAATTGGGCAGGAATTTTAACAAACTCAAAAATACTAGTAAACATTAAATACTGATTCATAACACCAGATCAAAATGTAGAAGACAATACTAGAAATTTGAAATTATTTCAGTGGAACTCATATTATATAGGGCAATTAATTACTGAATATTGGGCTTAAATCATTTTACTTGATGGATTATAATTTTGCCATTAAATTATAATAATAAAGAAAATTCAAGAATCTTGCAGAGACTCTGTAAAGATGGTGTTTGCCTATGAGATATACTTATTCAAGACAGTATTCAAACCATGATTCTTTTGATCATTCTACGCAACTTCCATGGATGCATTTAATCTATCTACTAGAGAACATATAAATCTTGCCACTTCCATTAATTTTGATCAACTCAAGGAAGTTAATTGTCGAAAGAGTATTATTATATCATACCTGCAGAAAAAGTCAACTAGAAAACTATATATGTGGGCATGTGAAGAAAAATGAACCCTGTATTCCCTTAGTATTGTCTCCACTCAACTCACATTATTCAAAGAGTATTGAACCTTTGTAAAGACATTGATGAACAAAGGTCACAGAAAGAAAACATCAATACATGCTCCCAACTATTGACTATTTCTGGTATCACAGATGAAGAATTGAAAATGTTCCACTTAAGTAAGTTTTAAGATGTGCTATTCCATTTAAAATACAACATATCAGTAGCCATTTTCATCATGGGAAATAGATGAAATTAGTGCTCATTTTATTTCATGGAAGCTTAATATTTTAAAATATATTTAGTCTTAGTTTTGTCAAAGGTAAATTTATAAACATTTACGCATCATTAGATGTTGGTAAATTTCATTGCGGAAAATTAACAGGTATTGTTACAGAAAGAGGTTAGAATTAAACAAAAAATTAGGAAAATAATCAGATCATTTAGCAAGAAAAACCCATTCCTTAAAACAAAAGAATTCTTCCACACACTCTATTCCCTAAACTTGGAGTTAGAGTATCATAAATTTTTATCATAAGTGATTAAAAATTCCTTTAATGTCTTCCACATAATAAATAATAAATACTGTTATAATTGTGCTATTAAGGATCTTAACCACAACACTAATTATGAGGTTATTAATCTTAAGGGCAACATCTATATATTTCTACCAAGAGGAGAAGGCGATGAGGTAAATTGCCTTGATTTCCTTTTAAAAAGATAAGCATTTGAGATAATGACAGAAGGTCATTAATTTTTGATTCTACAATGGCTGACATATATGCATGCTCATAAATATTTCGGGAATAAAGGATGGAAAGCAATACAAGGGAAAGGAAAGAGTACCATGTAGGCAAGAAAAACTTATCTAGATCAAGAAAGCTGGAAAGATAGCCACAAATTTGTGACTTGGATAAAAAGTCCAAAGGACTTTAAGCACTTTACTTTTTTATCTTTTAAAAACTAGCCCCCACATAAAATGCTCTAGAGAGAACTACTGTTTCCAAATACTAAGATGTCAGTTACCTGGTCGGAAGCACTAGTTTTGCAAACATTATGTACAGTGTCTATTTTACTGAGTATTTTCCATACACACAAACTATATTTCCCATGAACATTATCATCTCTCAGCACATTATGTAGTTCTGGTGATCAATAAATAATGAAGAATAACAATAACAACAACATCAACAAAGCCCTAGGGGACTGTGAGGTTTGCACTCAGGCAGAGGCCTGAGCAAACAGATGGTTTCTTCATTGTGCCCTGAAAGCAAGCCTCGTTGCCTTCCACAGAACTGCTAACGGCAGTAAATCCCTAAGCAATTGGCCTTCCATCAAAAACAGTCTGTATCCGGTCTCAGGGAGTTCACAGTGAGGGACTTTTGCAATGACGTCTCAGTTGATCACTCCTGTAATGGGGCAATTATAGTCAAAGAGGTTGTCTGTGATGTAACCCAAGCCCTCATTTCTACACAGCTGTGCAGACCATCAACTCAAATTGTACCAAGAAGTCAATTGGGAGCCTGTTCAGAATATGGGATATTTATTGGCTGAGGATGAGAAAAGCCTATTTGTACAACCACGGTGAAATTTATCTTTGTCAGCTCTGGGCACAGACATTCGAAAATGTGCAAATAGCAGCACCAACCCTGCCAACCACGATGCTGCGGGCTCCCCTCTGACCTGGCTGTCTTAGGCCCTGTCTGCCCTCCTGTCTCACACCACATTGCTATAGGCGTCTCCTATATCCATTCTCTGACTCCATGAGCTTGCATTGCCAACCCTTTAACTTTTTGTGACTTTCTGAATGAATTTTTTAGGGTTTTGATGTTTAATCGATATGGACAGATAAAAGGATTGCCAAACTGGCAGTAAGGTTGTTCGATAGATGTTCTCTGAACTCTCTTTCTGAACCTTTTGCTGATTGGAAGGACAATAATGAACTACCAGTGAGAGGCCCTACAATTGGAGACTGGCCCAGGGAGTAGAGGCTCAAATGCACTGTTACCATGTATGATCACAGATGATCAATTCTAAAAGGAGTAGAGGCAAAGCAGAGCATAAACGATGGTCTGGGAACACAGGGTTTCGTACTTAGTAGTAACAGGTCATGGAGGTGCCCTTGGAAATATGTTTTGTCCTCATCACTTGCTCTGTTTATCTCTGCTACCTGGGTGCTGTGAAGTTTGCACTTTTCCTTCACCATAAACTCCCACCATGATGTGCCATCACAGCACCGTGAAGCTGTGATTTGAACTATGATGAAACTTCACCTCAATACTATAAGCCAAGAAGAGCTCTTTCCTTCCATAGAGTGCTTCTATTCAGCTGTTTTGCCCCAGTAATCAGAATATAGCTGCTATAGCAACAAAGAAACTTTCCTTAATCTTTTTACTCTGGAAAAGGTGAAATAACAGGGTGTCATAGTTTGATTGGATGTCCACCAATAGATTCAGGTATTTTGTAAAAGCTTATAACCTGAAGGAGGTGTCACCTTGAGTGGATCCTAGAGTCCATCCCTATGGTGTTTCTTGGGTGAATCTGGAATTTCAGCTATATATATATATATATATATATATATATATATCTGAATATCTGAATATATATATATATATATATATATATATATATATATATATGCAGACTTCATTCCTTTGGTTTGGCTGTTTGAGTGTGCTTGGTTTTGGAGGTGTTGATAGTGGTTTTTCTCTCTCTACATGGATCTTTAAGCTTAAAAAAGTCTTTTCTTCTTCTCATACACTGTGCTTGGTTTAGAGTTTCATCTCAGCAGAATGAGCTGACCACAACAGTTTTGGTACCAGGAGTGGGGTAGAGTTGCTGAAATGAATCTGTTTTGATCTCTTGGAACTTGCATGCTAGAGAAAGGCTGAGAGAGAACTTGGTACTTGAAACTGAAGACACATTCTGGAGTAGTAAGCCCAGTTTCATAGACTATTCTTGTTAGAGTTTGAAAATACTAAGTACAGAGAGAATTGCATTTGAATACTTGGTTTACAAACTTTCTAAGGGGGAAGGAGAGACTGCAGAGAACTTTCTTGTAACTATGTTACTGGAATAAGTCTGAAGGTGTTCTTCTGTCCATGCCCAGAGAGTTTGATCAAGGTTGAATTTAAGTAATGGATTGATATACTTGGCTAACATTATGGAACTGAGAATTTTTAGATTTAAATTTGAAATAAAAACCCTCAAAATAGTTTTAAAACTTACTGGCACAGAGACTGGTTGATGAAGGTGTGATTGTTAAAGAGATACTACAATGATGGTGTTCTAACTACTTTACATTGCAACAATGGAGAGACGCCTGAGGTGCTTCCACTCAGGAAAGACTGAATGATAGAATGTGCAAACTCTTTGAGAAGGAGATAGCTGAAAGGAAGCAGCCTACTCTTCAAGGTCACAGTAGATTTCATCTCTGAATTAACAACATGGCTGTGTCCTGCACACCTGGTATTGCTTTTAGAAGAGTGAAAAATGCATGCATGGTGCAAGTCATGAAATGTACACAGTTCCAGGAGACACTGTTGAGATGCAATATTTGGAGAAGGGTGTGAAGTCCCTGATCAGCAAGTGAAGTTTGGAAGTGAGATTTCAAGGCTCATGTCCAAGAAGAGGGAGTCCATGGGGAGTGTAGAATTGAAGTTGTGATTTTCTCAGGGACACACAATTAGAGGGATAGCAAGCAGAAATGCCTCTGTGTGAATGAAGGCAGACATGAACCTCAAAGATGGGGAGGAGAGGCCTGCCCTTGGTCATCCCCACCTTTTGATTTGACATGGTGGTTGCATTTGAGACTGGTCAGGACTATTGAAAGATCTGATGTGAAACTCTACTGCTTCTTTCTGGAAGGGCAAATTCAGTGGTAATCTGAGTTCAGAATGGATTCTGAGATCAGAATTAACATATAAATAAAATAGAAAACAAAATTATCACTTTATGCTAAATTATTTCACTTGCTCTGGTTCTGATTTAGCCTCTGTATACCTCTAACATTTCTTTTTGTCCTAAATCTATACCAACATTCTTAAATCTTTTGGAGTTTTAGATTATAAATTATTGCTGACAACTTAAATCATATCAATGAGTTATGGTCCTCAGTTAACTACTGAGACATACAAACAACAGTACCTTTATCACCAGCTGAAAGAAAAACAATATATTAGAAATATTTGTTTCCAAAATTAATTGAACAATAAATTCAATAAAAAATCATATAACCTTGGTATAATCTCAAACTGTACCTTTTTTTTTTTTAGTCAGGACTGTCTTTCCATAATTAAGGTCAGGCTTTTACCCAAAATAACTAATGGATATAGTTAATACAAGAACATTTTGATGTGTTCAGTATAGATATATAACATCTTGCTATTTTTTTTTATTTATAGACCTTGAAGATATAAGATATAAAATATCAGGCCTGCAATCCTGGGTCTTTCAGAAGCTGAGGCCTGCTTGTGCAATGGAGCAAATTCAGGACCATTCTGGGTAAATTAGGAGACAAAGGGCTGGGGATATAGTTCAGTGGTAGAGTGAATCTTAGTACTGTGAAATCAATCTATCAATAAATGATAAAAAACAACTTTTTATTTAAGTCTGAAAATTAAACAAACTCCAATTCATTTTCTTATTTTTATAGAAGAGAAAATTTGGAACCAGAGTCTACCTGGGTTATGCGTGGGATTGGCCAAATGCCCACAAATGAAAGTGCGGTACAAAAAAAAGTGCATTTCATATGTTTAAATGTGATAGCTGTGAACTATAACTTTAAAAAAATCTATACTTTGAATGTAAGGAAAGAAAGGATTGATCTACTGTGTGTGACTTTCATACATCTTAGTCATTCAATACTACACGGATGGTGTGAAGACATTAGTTAATCCAGGGAGGCAATTTAGATCTTAATTCTTAAAGTATATAGACCAAACAGAAGGAATCAATACTAAACTTGAATTTAATCACAAACTAAAGTAAAATAAGCTGACTCATCTCAAGAGCAATAATGAAAACAATTAGTAATAATGTTTCTAACTTGAAATGTAATTTATGGCCTAATCTAATCATCACTTATCGAAATTTTCTAACACCCACCCGTCACAGTAGGGCATGTTCACAGAACATCAGCAGATGTTCATAATTCCTTTAATTACTGAAAAGACATGGGCTACATTCAGAACACTGTACCAAGAGGCAGACTGAAAAATTGGCCTGTAATTAAATTATTACCTTAAAGTAAATGTGGATTTTGTGAACATTTCTTTCCTTATGTGATGGCTTAAGGATGTTGAAAAGACATATACATTCAGTCCCTCCAGTAATAAATCATGGACTAAAATATGTTTTGGAGTTGAAAATAAAAATCTGACTGTATGAAGACAAACCAAGGTTATGGAGAATCTATCTTTCTTGTACACATTTTGGTTATTTAGTTAGGAGTGTATAATCACAAAATACTCCACCATTCCAGGTAATTATGTACATCCTTATTTTTCATATACCCAGATAGCTATTAACTGACTTCATTGTGTACCACACTCTTATTTGACTAACATCAATGTGTGCTTAGGAAGTAAGGAGGAACACTTGAACTGTAAAGCAGTTTGAGAACAGAGCAAGTTTCTAAATTTCAACACATCCCTGCATATGTCTTGAATTGGGCTTCTTCAACTTCAGTTTTAATAATGTGTGAATTGTGTTATGAGAGTCATGTAGTTAAATAAGCTTCACTGTGTGATATTTATTTGTATGGCTTAAAAGTGACACATGTAATTACAGATGTAGAAAAAATCCTGACAAAATAAAAATGATCTTAATTCAAATAAGAATGAAGAAATGAATGAGGGCTGGAGAGATGGCTCAGCGGTTAAGGCACTTGCCTCCAGTGCCTAAGGCCGCGGGTTCAATTCCCCAGGACCCACATAAGCCAGACCCACAAGGTGGTGGCCCTGGTATGCTCTCTCTCTCTCTCTCTCTCTCTCTCTCTCTCTCTCTCTCTCTCTCTCTCTCTCTCTTTCTCTGTATCTCTGCTTGAAAATGAATAAATAAAATATTTAAAAAAGAGTACAACCTTTTTGTTAAAAAAAAAGAAATGAATGTGAAGAGGGCAGCCTCCATACCTACCTCATCGGTTAAATCTTTCATGGAAGAGTCAAAATTCAAGTCTCACCACTACCTAGATTTCAAATTATCTATACTGTATTTCCCAGGGTATCAGCAGAACACTCAGCCTTCAGTTTCTATTTTTGCCTCTCAAAAGCCATGGTCCATATTGCAGGAATGATAGCTTCTACTCATTCCAGGCTAGGAGTGGAGAATTTTAGATTTTCAGAACCTTTGAAAACTGCTTGTTACAAACACCAAATATATATTGTAACACTATGTATGCTCACAGGTTATATTAAGGACGCAAGTAATGATGCAAAATCCCTCAGTTCTTTAGTATACTTGTATACTTTAGTGTTTTCTAAAGTGTTACACACTTACTCTTCCTGCATGATGTAGTATATAGAGGCAGGCTACATTGAGTGTTCTTCTAATTCCACATCAGTGATATCATGTAAATTAGTTAACATTGGCCATTGTAAGGGTATTAATACTGCAGAAATTATCAAATGGCACAAATCAGGTTCAAAGCTATTGTTTTGTTGATTGTCTACATATCATGAAAGTAACGGACTCTTAAACCTATAGGGATTTCATGTTGAGTAGCGTAGAAATGGAAAAAAAAATACTCTTCCGATGTCTGAAAAGTCTTTTCTGGCCCAGTAGAGAAGACACATGGCTGATGAAAAAGTGGCTTCCTAGCACACATCTTTTCTGCTTCAATTCTCTGTTGCCCATATACAGGAAAGAAAAGTCTCACCCAACCCCATGTCCGAATGAAATGCTCTCTGGCATATCTATTACATTGCCAGTGTATTGCAGGTGCTCATAAAACATCTCTTGAATGATTTTGTGAATAGAAATTGACATCTTCTCACCTTGCTCCAACCCTCCCTCCTTGCTTATTCTTCCTTTCAGTGTCTGATGATGACCCATGATAACTCCATCCTCGGGAGCTGTCCTGGGCATATAGATGCCTCACTTACTCATGATGCTTGGTCAGACGTTGCAAGTCCATTGGCCCACAATCACCACTTCAAAGAACTTCTAGAAATTGTTTGAGAACTTTGCTATGAAAGATGAGAATGAAACTGCACATGGTAGCATTATTTCTGGTACAACTGCCTAAAAATATTTTAGGGAACCTTTAAATTATGATGTTTGCATCTTTTCTTTAACACTTAAAAGTCACAAGTGCAAGTCTGTTATGCAGGAGATTACTGTTAAATTGTGAATGCCAATTAAAGTTTAATGGTTAATCTTCACTAAATAAGAAGTGTTCCATATACCGTGTAAAATTATCTGCCACTGCATTAACAAAAACTGATTAGTTAACTAGCTTCAACAGATTAAGCACAGACTCTCAGTTTATAGAGAAATGAATAGGCCTTAACTTTAATAGTATAAAATATTCTTTTATTTAAATTTTATGACTCCCCATCTAGTTTCATTTAAAATGTCAAAACTGTAATGGTGGTGACATTCATTTTTATAATGGTGTTTGGAACATATGCAGTAAAAGAGGTTGTAATAATAATACTACAAATTACATGCTTATTTTTCCAGATCATACCTAATAGACTGTAATATCATTTTCAGTCACAGTTCAACAGAGTTAAATTTAAAGCATAATATTAAAGTCAAGGTTCCTTCACATCTAATTAGACATTAGAAACAAATGTGGCCAGGTCTGCATTTTGTTAAATATATGCAAATAATCCCTTGGAGGCAATGGAACAATTTAACAACATTAAGGGTAAAGTCACCCACTGTAAAGGTATACAATAAATTACAGGCGATTTACCGTCAGCATTGTGGAACACGACATCTCAGTTGCTGTTGGACATACTACAAGAACAGTTGTACCTGGCTTGTCTCACATTTCAAAATATCCAGGACAGAGAATAGTTTATGCTTAGAAACAGAACTTCTGGAAATTATGCCAGCGAGTAAGGCAGTTCAACAAAGCATGGATCATTGGGGTATGGATAGCACTGTTGAAATTCGTGGCAGAGTCATTCATTTTCAGAGCAGTAGGGAAACATTAAAAAGAATGCATTTTGTTCATTTTGTGCAAGTTCACATAAATAAGTCTTAGCTGTTGACTGTATTTAGAAGTGTGTGTTTATTTAGGTGTGTGTGTGTGTGTGTGTGTGTGTGTGTGTGTGTGTGTGTGTGATCAAAACCCTCCTCCCAGAAAGCCCATCCTCAGAAATGGTGTTCTTGTGTTCAACTAGGGGAGGATATATCCCCATGGTTCCATCAACTAAGATCAATGTTTTTCTCTAATTTTGCCTTTTATCATTTTACTGAAAATGAGATTAGGAGGTAATCGTGATTGTATGGTGCTCACCTGCCTCCCATATATTCACCATGCTGACTGGAGTTTTCCACTCAAATCCCACTGATTGGCTGTTCTCCATGGACCAATCACATTCTGCTTTGGTCTTAAAACATCTTTTTACTCCATTTGAAAAAGGAGAATAATGGGAAACAGTAATACAGTACTAATTAAAAAATGCTTGTCTTGAAAAGTCTGATAGTTGTCCACATATAAATTAATGATTCTTTCCCATAACTTCCTCTAGGTAGACACTGATAATATTGTAGAAATGAATCAAGTTAAGAATTCATTGTAACTTGTTTTATAAAAAGTTTTAGTAAACTACCTCAACCTTATACATTAAACTATACCTTTTGAAATTAGAGTTTTAGAATTTATTATAAGCTGCAAATATAATCATTTAAAAATAAAGATTTTCAAATGTGGTTCTCCTTTCTACTGGTGACATGTCCTACAGGATGTTGTTAGCATGTTCACTCTTCTCCACATCCTTCCCATGTATAGGAACTTATTTCTAGGTACATTGCCATAAAAGTGATAAATATTGGCTGGGGAGATGGTTCAGCATTTAAGGTGCTTGTTTGTGAAGGCTGCTTGATTCCTCAGCAACCACGTAAAGTTAGACCCCAAATGGCATATGCTTCTGTGTCCTCAACATGCCTAGGACAATGAGAGGTGGAACCAAGAAAATCAAAAGCTTGACTGATGTTCCTTTGCAGTAGCAAGAGAAAGCCTTGACTCACAAGCAGGGGCAGAACACAGATACTGATTGTTTGACGTCCGACCCTTCTTCACATGTGCACCTTAGCATATGTGCACTCATGCACACATATATAAAGCACACACATGCTAATGAAAGAACACTGGATTAATAAAAAAAGGTTTGGATATTCCAACTTTCTATAATTCATTCATTTCTTCCTTCCTACCTCTCTCTCCCTCCCTATCCTTTTTCTTTTCTTTCTCCTCTTTCTATCCTCCTGCCCTCCTTCCTTCCTTCCTTCCTTCCTTCCTTCCTTCCTTCCTTCCTTCCTTCTCACCATACTCCTTTTTTTCTTTTTTATTTAACCAATCTTCTTGCTTTCTCCCTTCCTTTCCTCCTTTCTGCCTTCCTTTCTTCCTTTCCTCCATCCCCCTTCCTTCCTTCTTTCCTTCCTTCCTTCCTTTTTTCCTTCTTTTTTTCCCTTCCTGTCTTCTTTCTTATTTTTCAGTGATGGTAAGTCTACCCCAGGGTTTCATGTGTGATAGGCAAGTTCTCTATCCTGAGCTACATCCCCATACCACTACTGTTGCTTTACAGCTAAGCACTTAAAAATTGTATTTGCTGATATTTCAAGGCAAAAGTTGAGACTAGTTATTCTGCTCTTCCTTTCTATTGTGGCTGGCTTCATGCCAGACCCATGATTAAGCAAGAGCAATATACCACCTTACTTCTGTTGACCTAGATGGAGAGGAATTTGGTCTGGTAATAGAGGGAAAATTCCTACTATTGTGACAATTACCCTGAGAGTTTGACACTGAAATGGAGAAAAATTTAAATTAAAATCTGCATTAATTGAAGGATCATTTACACAATCTTTCCAAACCTGTGAGCTAAGTTTTTGCTCTATATTGAAATCACTGAATGGACTACATGAGCAAAGAAAAAAAAAAAGCCCAATTAGTGCTATATTTACTCATCAGCGGAAAATTCTATGTTAATGATGATTTGGGTAAAGATTCATTTTAGAGAAAAAATAGGATTTTTCATATCATTTCTGTGTCCATTGTGTCTCAATTTTTGTTTTAGAACAACCAATGTAACAAATGAATTCATTTTTAAATTTATATTTCTCCTGGAAAATTACTACCAGATAGATGTAGGAAATAAAAGTGCTCTGGATAAGATTTAAAGAGGGAGCTTTCCTTGCAAAAAACACTTAGTTCTGCATAGGTAAGCACTTTCGACTCGCGAGCATTTTGCACATCATCATTTCTGCAACTGAACAAGGAAACTGACATTAACATTTGCTCCAACACCTGAGGAGCTGGACAAGTGGGGAGTCTTAGAACCTATTTACGGTTCCAAGATAATATATGGAAGCCTGGGTAAAGAAGAACCAGTGAAAAAGGAATGGCTGTTTCCTAGTGAGTGTGATGAGTAAGGCAGAAAAGAGTCTGAAGAAAAAAAATAACTTAAATAATTGCCCAGACTGCACCTGTCCGGACCCGAATAAACATGCAGGATTTTTTCCCAAGGAAGCAGTGTGTTTCAAAGATGTTGATGAGAAGTGAGAGACAATTATGGATAATGTGATCTTACTTAAAATTAGCATAGTGTTCAGAATACTAAAATACAACTGATTCTACAAATTTCAAAATTCAGATAATGCAGATGTGAGTGGACACCTTGGGTTTCTCATTTGAGTTCTTTTAGTAGCTGATCCTGACCCCTGAGTACAGCCACACAGCAAGGGGAGAGAGAATAGCCTGGAGGTCTTTCTATAACTCTGGTTCTTTATTTCAATGAAATGGGAAAGAAATCCATTAAGCATATGAGACCTTCTTTTATTTTAACACTCTATTATTCTTCTCACTAAAGGATACATAATGTGAGAAACTCAGAATCTAAATCAGTAAAGGATTTCACAAAAAAAAAAACTAGACAATATTTGAGCCACAGTCATATGTCCACTATAGGAAAATAAGACTTAAAAAGAAAAAGATTTATAAAAATTGCTTAAACCTAATTATAAATCAGATGTTGACCAGATTAAAGAGATGTCATTGGCTGATAGAGCCATCACCTTTCTGCTTTTCTCTTGATTTCACCCAGGAGTCATCAGTGGTGAGAGTATAGAGAAATTCCACTGTAGTTCCCCAACCATATTTTAAACTCTAGTTGCAATATTTTTTTTTCTGGGAACCCTTTTTCTGAGCTGATAACATGTAGAACAATGGATTGATTTTCAGTCACACTTCTTTTTTTTCTCAAGGCCCACTTTCCCTCCCCTGCCTGAGCAGCCACTGAAACCTAAGGAGGGGGAGGGACAGGCTGACAAGCAGGGAGCTCACACCTTTCATAATGGCTTGTGAACAATCAGAGCTGATGGTATTAGTGAAAGGTTATTATTTGAATTAATCATACAAGTTTAAAACAACTTGGCATTTCAAAATGTTTCTGGGTAGGCGTAGTTTCCGAACTACAACTGCCACAGTGTTAATACTTGGCATGTTGGCAGAGTGGAGGGAAGGAGGTGGGTGAGTGTTGAAGACACAGATTCCACCATTCATTAAGGGCCAGGTAAGCAGATCCTACCTAGATGTGAGCAACTTTACGATGCCTCCAAGGTGTGGGAGAAAAAAGAAGGAAGGAAATGAGGGAAGAGAAAGATTAAGAAAGGCAAAACAGGAGAGACCTGATGGGCACATTAGATGTGGCTGGAAGATCTGGGTATAGCTTACAAATCCCAGCCTTCTTTCTTTTATTCTCTTTGCAGAAATGATGGGACTTTATCATGCAGAAGCATTGAGAAACTCACAAGAGATAATATGTATGATGTTACAAAGCAAAATCCAGTGACATTAAAGAACCAAAGAAAAGACCTCAGTAGTTAGTGTGGGTGGAACAGAATTGCTCTATCTCTCCTTGGGAATGCATAGTGACTCAATCCACCAAGCTTTCATTGAGTACACTTTGGCTGGCTCCATGGCTATGGGCTTCAGTTGAGGTTCAAACATCATGGTGAAAGAGAAAGGTAGAAGCATAGTGTTCAGAATACTAAAATACAACATAGGGACCAGGACCAAGGTAGCATTCTCCTGGTAGATACTTAACTAGGGACTGCCCACCAAAACATGAATATCATCTTGCAACAACAACCCCCCTTCCTGCTTCATTCTCTACTTTTCCAGGGGTTAATATCTATGGGCTAGCCCTTGCTGGGCCAGCCTAGAAAACCAACCAGCTAATCAGGATCCTCCCTTACACATGTGAGTCTGGTGCTGAGGTTCACTCTACTTTGATGTCTGGTCCTGAAACACTTGAATGGAATGAGCTCTCAGCCTCTAATCCTTCACAGTCTCTTCTCTCTCTCCCTTTGTGAGGGGCTTCTCTGGATTACCCTCCCCTTTCCCAGCCTGGTTTAGAAGAAGGAGAATTTCTTTGTTTGGGCACTTTCTTGCTTTGAATCTTTTCTTAATTCTCCCTAAAATAAAACTCATAATTTACCCTCATCTTGAATCTACATTCTTAATTCTTTATTAATACAGATAAGAACCCAATACTTAAGAGAAGCTGTCATGGGAGTTTAAACCCCACAGAGCTCTCCTACATCAGCTGCAAAGAGAAAGAGAGAGAGAGAGAGAGAGAGAGAGAGAGAGAGAGAGAGAGAGAGAGAATGGTTTCAGTGATAAGACAACATTCCCTTGATCCAAGTAACACTCTAATAAACCATTCAGGTTTGAACTCATCAATGAATGAATCAATTGATGCTTATCACCCTCATGATCCAATCATCGTTTAATAGCATAACCATCCTTTAATAGCATAACCATCTGGGGACCAGGCCTTCCATACATGAGCCCATGGGAAAACCTCATATTCAAACCACAACAGTATGAATGCTTACTTTGTGCCTTATTAATATTCAAATATGGTAAAGAATAAAACTAAAGTTAAGGCCAGAGATGATGACATTTGTCCATTTTACAAAGGAATTTTTAGCTCTTTTATTCAAATGGAGATCATAGAAGCATGCCAGGGTCAAAGATGATATGTGCTTTCTTTGTTATATATTAGATAGAAAGAGTGTAGAAAAACCATACATGTTGAAAACTAAACAAACAAACAAACAAAAACACTAAAGGTTTTTAGAGAGAAGACCAAAATGAGTTTCTGATATGGAAGGTCAAGACACATGTTATATACTGATTTATTCAGTCCGTTTGTAAGAAGTCATGAGTTTTGTAATTCCCTTGGCCTCTGTTACCTAGCATCTGTTTCTCCTACCTTTGAAAGATTAAGATCGTCACAATGGTATCTTTGCATGGTTTGCTCAGGTCCCGTAATAAAAATCAAAACATGCACCATGAAATGCAAAGTATGCTACAGAACTGGTAACGAGGGTGTCAGGCATGAAACACTGCACCACAAACGCTTATCTCCCGAAATGAAATAAACTAGTGAATTAAAAGTGAAATAATACTTTAGTTGCACTTCATTAGGCAAAAATATTAATGACAATGCAGATAGTTATTTTTTGGTTCATGCACTTAATCACAAAATTTTGAGATAGAAGCATAATTGCATTAATGACTTTTTTGTATAGATTCCATGAATTTAGTGTTTTTTTCTAGTAAAGGTACATTAATGGCTCTAGCCCTCCAGTTATTGTCTGATAAGCCCATGAATCAAAAATAAAAGATAGCAGTGCCTTAATGGTGTACATTTTATAGAATGTGGAGTTATCTATTGTTGTGAAGTAATGTATAAATTCAAAAAATATTTTAGTATAAAATGACTGAGAAAGAGAAATATTATAATACATATAACTTTACTTGTTTTCCAAAGAAATAAAATAGAATTAATTCATCAAAGATTTCAACATAAAAGTGCATTTCTGGACCATAATATACTTAAGGCTACTTCATTTCTGGGACATTCTGATTACGTGTGTCTGAGTGCTTTCTCATAATTTATCTTTAAAAAGAAAATAACATAATTCTTGTGATGAACTATAATCTGAAAACAAGCAATTCAAAGTGTAAAATATTTTTTTAAAAAGCTTAAAAATCTAAACTCTTAGGTTGTCAAGTTTTTATGATGTCAATTGTAATAGTATTTTAAATTATTTTAAAGTTAAAAAAAAGTTGATGCTTTAATCTTAGCACTCATGATGTTAAGGCAGGGGATCATAAATTTGTTGCCAGACTTAGCTCTTTACTGAGATCCTGCCTCAAAAACCAAAATGAAAGGGAAAAAATGAAAATAAAAAGAACGTCTCAGTTCTTAAGAGCTCAACAGTAAAGCAGACTTAAAACTCAATCTCTATGGCTCAGAGAGTTTTGTGGAAGAGGAGGTGGAAAGATTGTCAGAGCCATGGTGGGGGGAATACCCCGAGGAATTGCCCACCTCAAAAAAGAAAAAAAAAAACCTGGCTACTGCTTGTACAGTTCAAAGCCCCCCACCCTATGGACCATTCCAGCAATCCCACTGACCAGGGCATTCAGTGGATTGGATTGGGGGCAGGGAGGTAAATGGGGGTACCAACATAAGGCTTGTTCATACAGTGTTACTAATTATTAACAATAAATTAAATAAATAAAAACTCAGGATTATGTATAAGCCTGAAGAAAGTGAAAATATCTTTACTATGGTCTTCTTTCTCAGGTTCTATTGAACTCATGTCTTTTCTTCCCTGGGATATTTATTATTTAATAGACATTTATTGGACAGTTTGATTCTTGACTAGCTCAAAGGGAACACTTAACTGGAGGCAGAAAATATTTTTAAATGCTTCTCCTGATAATTAAAAAAAAATGTAAAAACCTACCCATTTCCCACACATACTTGAATTTCATGAACAAGCTCCTATGTAGTTCTTGAACATTCGCTGAGAACAGTAAGGCACCCAGGAGATGAAATGACTTTCTAATTTGTAAAGTTCACAACCTTTGCCTGTCTGGCATAATGAGAAAAGTATAAGGATGTCAAAAGTTGTAGACTTCCATCCTATCACAAAAATTAAAATTTAAACTTAGCCTGTCCTATCATTCTTGCTCCAGCATTCCTTGGTGATGACGCCACACGCAGCTGATGCTGTTTATTTCAGTGCAAATACTATTTCCTCGAGGTTTTAAACATGAACTTGGATTTGTTACATGCCTTGCTAGATAACCGTTTGAAGAAAAGCTCTTTAAAAAAGATGATTTTTTTGTTCATCTAACCTCAAGATTTTTAAGATTATTCTTACTACTAATACTACTTATTATTGTTGTTGTTATTCATTGTAAGCAATAACATTGCTGATGTCCCTGTTGCCTGTGAGATTATGCGGTAATCAGAATGGCTTTCACCCACCCACTCCTAGTGTCTGAGCTGGATCAGACTGGCCTGTGTGATTCTCCTTAGCTTTGAAATGAGCATACAGCACACCAGAGCATGTTTAACAGACAATAATTGGGGAAGGCAGAGTGTCCATGGTCATGGACAAAGAAAAGTTTTACTTAGCATTTCGACACACATTCTTTGTTAGCTGCCATCAGAATTGTATATCAAGAGAAATATCACTCAATGTCTGGACTGAAAATAGAAGATGTATTGACTCAGGTGTATAAAACACATTCATAGGCTCACAGAGACATATCCATGGTATGACATGTGTGGTAGATCTCTCAGAATTGCAATCCTCTCTCCTGAAGAGTGGAAGGAGGATCTTATTCAGAAAGCCAATCTAGACCTGAAATTTAAAGGTCACACGCCCACACCCTAAGATTATGTTAATCAGAAAGTGAAACATTTCTTCCTAGGAGTGGAAAAGGAGGTTCCAGAGATTTAGGAAGTCAACAAGTCTGGGAAAGGGTGTGAAAGACCCCCAAGGTTTTTCTCAGGAGAGCATACCCCAGGACTCAAACAACCACACCAGCAGATGCAAAAGCAAGAGGATTTTTATTCTTCGGCTGCGCAGACGGTCTTCCCGGACGATGAGTGCCAGAGAGCCCAGAGGAACAAAGGCTCAGGGTATATATAGACAAAAAACACAAAATTATAATACAGCTCAGACCACAGGACATTTTGCATTTCCATTGGCTCTTTGTCTTGATCTGTACACTCCTGATTGGTTACCTCATTGGAGCCTGAAATTTGCATCTCACATTCCATTCCAGGGTCAGCACACATTCCAGGAACAGCCACAAGTTACCTTATATGGAGTTTTTGCTCATTTCCTGGAATTTATGACCAAGGCCTTCTTCAGAAGGGGAGGGGGAGTGAGTCATGGGAGGATATTTTCCCATATTTGGTCATTCTTACAAAAGTGAGGTCAGCTTTACAAAATGGATTCTTCAGGTGTAAGACCCGTGGTAAGGCTATATTAGGGAAAACAAGATGACTTTCTGCTATGGGGCCCCCTGAGTGGAAGGCATGGTTGCTGCTTCTCTCTCTCCTATGCAAAGCTGGCTATAAGGATTAAAGAAAAAAAGGTGGCCCACATCAGCCAAGACATTCCTTGGCTTCCCTCTAATCAATTTACCGGGACAACTGGGCCCAGGGAGAACACAGGCAGTCTGGTTGATCCCTCAGCATGACCTCTGTAAGTGACAAAGATCTGAAGTGTGAACAGGAGCCCCTGATTGGGGACTAACACGGCAACAGGCCCTTGAAGATATTAAATAAGCTCTCATCAGTGCACCTGGCTTTGGACTTCCAGACCTCACCAAAACCTTCTTCCTCATCAACCTTCCCTGTCCAGAGACTCACAACACCCTCCACACCTTGGACCCTGAGGCCTTCCTAAAGGTGTCCCCAGAGCCGTCTTCCCAGGGGACTCTGGGAAAGGGAGAGTCTTCAGAGTTCCAGAACAGCCATATGACAACATTAACAGCACAGATCTGCCTTCTGGAACCCAGACTGCACCTTGTGGGTGCTTAACCAGGGCCAGGATTGCCATGACATTGGCCTGGTCCAGAAATCAGAAGGGGAACTTAGACACACAATGCTACTCAGACTCCTTGAACCTGAGGTTCTTGAGGAAGAAGACCCAGCTGTGGTGACATTCCAGGGTTACCCAAAACAGATCAGGCCCAAGGAAATACATCAAATAAATACATGACAAGCTCTGGGTAAGGAATGAGTGAGGAACGTTTCTAGAAAGGGATTAACCTGAACACTTATTCCCTATTACAATGGACCTTCACTGCACCGGAAGATGAAAGACCCCACCCAGACAAAGCTGGGTCCTCAATTCAATCAATGGTATTTGGAAAAGAAGGTATTAGTAGATTAGGGCCCCGCCACACCCAGTGGATAGGAGAGACCCCATGTGAAAGCACACCATCTGGAATGTCACCTGGTGGGCAAGTTGACCTAACTTGCTTTGGGGCTCCTGAAAAAACGGACATGGACTAATGGACTAATGCTTTCCAATGTAGGAAGTCTTCAAGAAACACAAGCCTGCGTTTAACTGTACCAACTCAGACACAAGTTCTGGACTCATCCAGCCCTCACTGACCAGCAAGCAGCAGATGAGCTGTTTGGGATCTGAGGAAATAGGGCATATATTCACCTGTCAATCCCCAGGAGAAGATCCTGTACTATTGGCAGAATTCGACCCAGTTTCCCCTATTACCTTCTTTGGCTTCTCTTTGTATAAGATGTATTGAAAGCACTAGAGAACAACAAACCATTGGTAAAGATTATGTATTATGTGTGGCCCTCAGTCAAGAAGATGAGAATTTATTGCTTAATGGAGGCTTAAGTATCAAGTCTCAAAGGGAGGAAATGATACAGACATAGTGAAATGGAAGACAGTAAGAAAAACAAGGATTTTTTTAAACTAGGATTTTTATCTTCTCTCGCTATATTTCTGCCAGCATACATCTGCTAATAGGCTTGTGGTTAGCTACAGCTGTCCATCTCGTGTCTTCCCACCCGCCTAACAGGAGTGTCTTCTTTCTGTCTGTCTCAGACAAGCGCTTTTTTTTTTTTTTCTAAAAGAAACCCATTTCTTGGGCTGGAGAGATGGCTCAACAGTTAAGGCACTTGCTTCCAATGTCTAAAGCCCTGGGTTCAATTCCCCAGGACCCACATAAGCCAGACCCACAAGGTGGTGGCCCTGGTGTGCTCTCATTCTCTCTCTCTCTCTCTCTCTCTCTCTCTCTCTCTCTCTCTCTCTCTCTCTCTCTGTATCCCTCTGCTTGAAAATGAATGATTTTTTTTTTTAAAAAGAAACCCATTTCTTATAAACTGTTTGATTTTGGAGCCATTCAGGATGTTCTCTGCTAAAACAGAACCCAAAGTACAAAACTGCAAGAGCTCACACTACTGGAAATTCAGAATTTGGACTTGAGTCCTCTGAACCAGGCTACAGTCTAAATACAATCTGCTTCCTAAATGTTCCCAATGGCTTGCCTGCAGATGGAGGAGTGTGCTCCAGAAAGGCAGCTTCCCTGAGCTGTCACCTAAGCTGCTGGTCCAAGGTGTTAGGGGCTTAGCCTTGAACCTTGAACCACAAGTTTGTGTCTGCTTTTAACCAAAGAATTAGATAAAATAAGACTGAGAAGTATACTTATTAAAATACCACATTTATTGAGGGCGGTATAAAATCAAGGGAAGGAAAATGGATACCCCCACATGGTCTGAGAGCCATGTGCGGGTCATGCTCTGATCGCTAGCAAAGTGGAGATAGCCAGGATGCCAGGATAGGCACAAAGACGCTCCTGCTTGACTTTCGGGGCTCAGTTACCCTAACTGCCTCACTGGGGGTAGCAATTCAGTGATTCAGCTGCCTTTGAGTCATCTACTTCTCCTGTGTGCAACTCCTCAATCTGCTCTCTAGGTATCCTCAATAAACTCAATGGTGCACTCACTAAACATGGTTTTAGTGTAATTGTCATCTGTTCCTTATCTGGGAGGAAAGACATGGGTTCAGGTCACCCCAACTATAAAGATTTTCTGAAACACCATATGTGTGTGTGTGCGTGTGTGTGTTAATAACTATCAAATGTCATGATGATTTGAAGCACTAAACCATTACATGAATTATTAAGATTTGTAATATAAAAAAGGCCTATTGAAAATTTCACATAAGCTTTGTAAAATATGTTATATGTTCTGAAAACAGATTACTGTTATTCACCACAAGCAGGTGCACCCATGTTCACTGTTTTAGGATAAAGCAACAGGCTCAGTCACACTGGAAGAAAGCCGTTCATTTACCACCACCCCAGAGCACATCCTCACACTGGAAGGTGCTTAGATTCCTTCATCTCTGTCAGTACATGACTCTTTAAAATAACCAACTTTTATGAGTCGAAGACTTGGCGTATACATTCTAAAGCTGTTAGTTGTTCCAAGACCTTAAGAAACCTTTTTGAATGGCTCACTTTGTAGTAGACATATTATTGGCAAGGGGTTATGTGGATAAAGGTGATTAATAGTACTAAATATATAAGTCATGAGTATTCATGAATATTTTAGAATAAATTTGAGATAGTTTACATTGGCAACCAGAGTTTATGCCATGCCATTTTATTTTTCACCATAAATAACAATTGTTAGTATCCGTTATTTAAATAAAATGAGATTTATGTTAAACCCATATGATTTCTCTCTGTTCCCTGGAAAATCATAATTATAGGAAATGACAAATGACCTTTTTAGGTTGACCTGGACATATGGTAACTCAGGGTTCTTTCACATTTCTCATTTCAATTTGATTATCAATTCACACATTAAATATTATGGGTCAAATACAGATGTTTTAAAACAATGTCTAGAGTGTGAAAATTATTATGAAAATTAAGTGAACAGATGCTTAGGATTTTTATTATTAAAGAAATCTTTGAACGTTAAAGATTTCATGACCAGGAAGTCAAAGAAGGGATTTTTATCTAGTTATTTTAAAGGGCGGCTCTTTTTCTTATGGTCACAGCAAATCAATGTTAATTTTAATTACATATGTAATGCGTGTTCATGTGAAATTTGAAGTTAAAGAACAGCAGGTCTTTTTTCTGTCATTTATTAGAATAAATCTGGTAGTTCTAGAAGTTTTTTTCATAATATATAAATAGGTCAGTGATAGAGAGGATTTTAAATATTGCCTCTACTCTCTGATTGACGTTTATATGATTATTATTGAAACCTCTATCCTCACACAAGTGGTTTTATTATTACTTTTTTAACTATTACAAATGTATCATTAGGTGAACAATTAGATTATTGTTATTTTGTTAATTGCTATTCTCTAAACAATGTTAAACTAGTGAAATAATTTTCTACACACTGAAAGACTTTAAGTCATAGTAACTTTCATGCAATATTTATAAAAATAGTGAATGGTAGTGTCCACTAGCTCCCAAAGTGTTAGTATTTTAATGTGAGAAAAAATGAATATACTAAAATGTTAATGCAATAATTTATCTAATTTATAAAATGAATTGAAAGAAAATCGATTCCATATTTAGATGTTAATTAATCTACTTCAAGTGGAAAATAACAAGTAGAGAATATGATTATTATCTTGAATGCTATCATTAAGGGGCAAAATAATGTGGGTATTATATAAATTTCTCCCCTCTACTCTCATTACTGTCTTGCATAGATGGATAGCCAGGACCTTGTTTTTATTGAAACAGTTCCATCAACAAAAGCCACTAAATTAAACATCTAATTTTTCTAGTCATAATTTCCCATGATTTATATTTTAATTATAACATGATTCTCACCCTAAGTATTCTGTAAAATGTTGTCATCCTAGGCAAAAAACATCTCTAGCTTTACGATATTACTCCTGATTTCTGCCATCTCAACCTAGAGATTGTTCCATAGTACAGTCAATAAGTTATCTTCTAATGATTTAAGCTTCCTTACTCTTATTTATGCTTGGCAGTCCTCAATACATGAATGGAAATAACCTTTTTCTCCACACATACCTCCAGGCATTTGAGTTCAACTGGAAGGAAAATATAACAGGCATGCATTCACAAAAATATATTATTTAAGATAACATAAAAGTAACGTTTACTTGAAGTTAATTATCCTGACTTCATTATAGTATCATCCCAGGTGAAATAAATAATGTAAGGTAGTCAAGAAAAAAATCATGTAGAAAAGGAGATATCTTGTTCCAACTCTAAGAAATAACACAAAAAAGATAGGGTCTAACCAGCAACAAGAAAATGGCACTTAGAAAACCAAAGCCGAATTACCTGTCTTATAGATAGGAAAATGGAAAGGATTATATCTGAGATTTTAATGGCAGTCAGAGGACATATCATTTATAATCTCATATATAACAGTAAAAATTATGTTTCTGTAAACTAAGAAAATGGAACGTTCTACTTGTTAGGTCATATCTATGTTCAAAGTATTTTGAATTTTTGCACTACTTTGGATTTCAGATTTTCACATCACTTCTGCTTAAAATATTGTTATATTTTCATATTTAACTCACTTCAGATCCTTTCTACTTTCTCAGTGATCTGAGTGCTTTATTTCCTCATCATCCTCAAGCCACATGTTTGTTTGCCCTTAAATTCTTTAAGAAAATAAAATTTAGCCAAACAGAACTCACTTCCATTCCCACTATCAGAAATATACTTGCATTTTGTTTCATTGTTTACCCATAGGTCCCTTAATAAGAGATTATTTTTTGTTAAAAATCAATGCTACTTATATTCTATTTTTTAAATATTTATTTGCAAGGAGAGAGAGAGAGAGAGAGAGAAAGAGAGAGAGAGAGAGAGAGAGAGAGAGAGAGAGAGAGAGAGAGAGAGAGAGAGAGAGAGAGAATAGGGGCACCAGGGCCTCCGGCCACTACAAACTCCAGATACATGTGACACCTTGTGCATTTGGCTTACAAGGGCACTGGGGAATTGAACTCCAGTAGCTCGGTTCTGGAGGCAAGAGCCTTAACTGCTGAGCTATCTCTCTCCAGCTCTTTATATTCTATTTCTAAAAAATTCATTGTCACTCTATCTCCTAAATAGCCACTCTTTTAAATACAGTATCTCATGAAAAAATATAAATGCTTGGGAGGGTTAAACTTTGTTGCCAACTTGACCTTTTTAGTAATTCTTGGGTGGGTCTCTGAGGTTGTTCACAGGAAGTCAGCCCTCTCTGTAGTGGGCAGGATGTAAGGAAGCTCAAGGGAGCTAGAAATGAACATCCCCTGCTGGAAGGGCAGTGCAGGAAGGAAATTCCAGAGACTCAGCAAGCCAAAAAGTCTGGGATATTGTTGTAAGATCCCACCCTAAAGCTATATAAAGGGAAAGGATATCTCTCCCACCTGCCTATTTGCTGTTTTGTGTGAGGTGCTGGTGATGGTTTCTTTCTCTGCTTGGTTCTGTGAGAGGGACCAGCCTCTTTTGCCATTATGGAACTTTCCCTGGATCTGTAGCTTCAAATAAATCCTTTCTTCCCATAAATTGTGCCTGGTAAGGAGATTCATCCTAGCAGTGTGTGGCTGATTACGACAATGCTTTTCCAAAATGGATCAAAGTTTGAAAGTTTCATGAACATCTCCATGACAGTATAAGTGAAAAAATGTCATCTCACATGACAGATCTTAATTGAAATACATATACTCTGATTCCCACCCCTATAAAATATAGCCTATTGCCAAGGTTTTTCATGGCCCACCATAACAAGATGGTAAAACACAATTATTGAAGACTCTAAATTCTTGGTCTGCAGGATACTGTGAAATTAAGCTGGAGCTCAGCTGGAAGTCACCTCCCTGTTGACTTGCTCCTATGGTGCTGAAAAGTGTTATACAGCGTTTTGAGGGAGAAGTCATCCATGGTCCCATCCAGAAAAAGTTTCAGCAAATGTCAGGCCAGTCCAATGAGGCTAAATATGCCAACTGATGTAATGATGGCTTTTCAGTTATGGGGGAAGACATCTTTTTTGTAATTCAATTTAAGGTCCACTCCATGGGTGGGAATTTATGCCTGTTAATGAAAACCTAATCAGAAGCCCACAGCTAGAGAAGTCATAAGGTTTAAGGTAGAAGTTACTACTATTGTTTGACAAATGGATATGTTATGGCCACCAAATTGCTCTATAGACAGTGAGCCCTGTGTGCACTGGATTCCAATAATAACAGTTGCTATACTCTCTGTGACTTCTGTATATAGGTGATAGAAATAGAAAGAGGAAGGATCCTGTTCTAAGAAGAATATTTGATAACTGCAGGCTCAATGAGTATGCTTCCAGGAATAGCCATCTTTGTACTTACTACTGTAAGATTATTAAACCTCTGAAACCACCAAAAGGAAATTGAATTTGACTTATGTGGGGGGGGGGAGCATCACAATTGATGAGTCCAGTCTATCTTCTGGCTATCGATCTATCTATGTTTCACCTATCTATCATGTATATGTCAATCATCTGTCTATCTGTAGTTATGCATCTGTGACAGTTAAATACTTAGTGAGAGGGGTTAGGAGGAAGATGCCCCCACAGGTAGATAGGAGGTGGCCGCAGACAGATGACCTCACGTCATGCTACACTCCCAGGCCACTGCTGGCCACTCCCCCAGCAAGGAAATCTTTAAGTCTGAACATAAACTTGGGAGAGGTCTTTTTTGCTTTTTCCTTCTTTCCGAACTGCTGGCCGGGAAGTGCTTGGGACCGGGCCAGTGAGTGCTATCTCTTCCCCTCCCCCCCATCTAAGATCAGAGAGGGGGGGGGGAAGGGATATTTTCTTTAACATGTATGCTATTTCTTTTCTTCACTTTTTGGGTGATTTATGCACTTGGTGTATGTTTTATGACCTCACAGACCATGTGATGGCGGGGCAACTTTTCCATTCCATTTTTCCTTTTCCCAATTAAATATTTCTAGAATAAATGTGTGTAAAAAGATCTACGTCTGTCCCTGTGTATAATTCTTTTGTGTCAGAGGACACGAACTTGAGTGGGGAGGGTGGATTTCAATGGTATAAACCAAATATAACTGTGCCAAGATTTTTCCGTATCATTAGGTTTATGTCCATATTTTTATGCTATTCTCACTTTTGGTTATACAAGCGTCTCTTTTAGATGGCATTGTCCACTGGGGAGATCAAAAAGTCATCAAATTGCTTCGAAGTGACAGTGGAGTCTTCAGCACTAAGAAAGACATATCTACCACACCCTACAAGGCTCAGGAACCATCACAGGAGAGGTGGTAGAAAGAATGTAAGAGCCAAAGGAAGGGGAGAAGTGCTCTGGAATGGTCTCTTCCAGGTATTAAGTAGGCATTGTCTCACAATGATTGACTCTACATACACAATACCTTTGTAATAGGAGGGTTAAAATTTAAGGGTATCAAAACAGTAGAGGAAAAAGGGTTCAGTGTAGAGAGAATAAGAAGGAGAAGAACAAAAAGAGTTGGTGGGAGAACATTAAGAACGAGGCATATTATGTCTATGAAAGGAGGAGTCAATGACAAGTGTAACGAATCAGGTCAAATCCTATAAAAAATTGACTGCACAAAGTGTAGAAAATATTTATGAAACGTCAATGAATTGGTGTTTCAACCTGGAATCTATCCTCAGGGTATTTCATGCTTCATGTGCAAATATTCCAAATTCTGAAGCAGTGGGAAAGGCAAGCACTACTGGCTCCCGGTAGTTTAAGTAAGAGAAACTCAACCTGCTGTGCTGTGTTGAAGGATACCATCACATTCACTCCTTGTCATCTGTGGTAGTTGGACTGAATGTCCCCCAATATATTCAAAAATTTATTAAAGAATTATCTCCAGCCTCCTGGCTGGAGGAGGTGTCATCTCAGCCTGGCCTCCTAGAGTATTTCTAAGGAGGATGTAAAATTCCAGTGATATATATGTGAAGAGCAGTCAGACCTGAAGTCTGGCAGTCCTGCTGTTTTTTAGAGTTAAGAGTGTGCTTGCTTGTTTTGGAGGTGCTGGTGCTGAGTCTCTCTCTCTCTGCTTGGATCTGTGAAATGGGGCCAGCCTTTTCTTGAACTTTCCCTGGATCTGTTACATTAATAATTACTTTCCTCCCAAAACTGTGCCTAGTGTGGAGATTCATCCCAGTGGCATGTAGATGACTAGGACACCATCCTACCCTCCTAAGTAGGTCACATACTCAGATATCCTTGGTTATTAGATAACAGTTTGCAGCAAGAATTTATAATGCTATTATATTAGTATCATAATCTTATAATTCATTAAAATGTCACTTGTCAATATTTTACTTATTAAATAAAATATAAAATTAGGTAATAGTTAAGTGATAAGTAAATGAATGAATCGATATTGCCAATGAGATCTTGTCATGGTTTGATCCAGGTGTTCCTCACAAACAAACAAATGGTTTCTTATTGATAGATCCTCAGCTGATGGCAGTTTGGGTTTTACAACCTCGCTGGAGCTGTGTTGTTTGGGGCAGGCTATGGGGGTTATAAACCAGCTTCCCCTTGCCAATGTTTGGCATACCTTCCTGCTGCTGTTTGCAGTGCTGTGGTGGAGGTGATGTCCACCCCTTTGCTCATGGCATCGTTTTCCCTGCCAAGATGGTGTCTCCCCTCAACTCTGTAAGCCTAATAAACCTATTCCTCCACAAGCCACTTTTGCTTGCGTTCTTTCTGCACAGCAACTAGAAAGCTGACTGCAACAGATCTTGATAACATTCTGTATAATTTAATGTATATACCACAATGTACTGAATTTTTGGTATATATAATTGTACACTTTTTTATTTAATCACATAGTAAATTCTTACAAATTTTGTCATTTATCTCTAGATCTAGTCCATATAGAAGTGTATTTTTAGTATCACTAACTTTCTCAAGCTTCGCACTGAATTTATTTTACAGAGGTACCTAAATTCTGTTGAATAATGACAATAGGTCAAACAGAATTGCGTTGCATAGATACATAACCACAGTAATTCAATTCACCATTGGTTTAATTCATAGACACGTAAGTGATATTAAAAAGAGAAAAAAATTGTCGCTCTTTTCATACTACACTGAAGATAAACAACTGTGACTTCACATTAGACAGTTTATCAGTGGTTACATATTAATAATCTTGACTCAAAGTTTATCCTCCCCTACAATTTTTTTTAAAAGGATAACTAATTTTAAATGACAAGTATGATTTTTAGAAGGCTGGAGAGCTAGGATGAATTCTTGACATACGAGATTGTTAGGTTCTTTTCTCGTTACAGTTGGGTGCTGTAGGAGTTCGTTCTCTGAAGACTGTTAAGAATTGATGACAGTTTAGGTACAGTTCTGCCTGGAGCCATAAGAACTAATTGGATGACCCCTCTACTTATCAGCTTCCACTGTGAAAAGGACTACAGGAATTTTCCCTGGAGATGGCCCATAGCAACTAGGACAGAATAGTCACACATCTGGAAACTTCAATAATCAAGTGTCATGAGATCCAGTGCAAAGCAGAGCTTGTTAGTGACCCATAGTACATGAAGACTCTGGAAATGTTTACACTTTATAGAATTTCATCATCTTTGATAGTACGTATTAAGCTAGAATTAGAATTGCGGCTACTCTAGTCCTTCATTTGAAATAAATCAGTCTGCTATTTGTGGAGTGTCCACAGGGCATCTAAATGGCACTAAATATTTAGAATTAACAAGCACTCCTTCGGGATTTATCAACTAATAGAATAGATACAACCATAGATACATAGGTAAAGCTATACCTACACAAAGTTCAATCATAGGGGAAGTGAACATAAAATTCTGTAAGTATCATAAAAATGGAATATATTCATGGGAAAAGTAATGAGGGAAAGGCTTAGAGGCCAGACAGAGAGAATGTAATGTGTTTGTCAGATTGAAGTGGAAATTTATATCAAGCCCTTGAAAAGGCTTGGGAAACATCTCTCTCCAAGAGTTGGAAGAATGATTTAATAAACAGACAATAAGATGATAGAGAGGATTAGTGTGAACAGAGAGTGCTTCATATGCATTCAAGAAATAACTTGACCCTTCGAGATGCCTGTCTGGGTTACTTTAGCACTTGCACACTGTATCCTTGGCTGAGTAGTAATCACTGTTCCCAGAAGCACCTGACCTAGCCAGTTTCAGAGCTTCTGTGTTGGCCTAAGATCAGATTCTGTGTGGTCCAGATTCCTGAGTCTACCTTAGTTCAGCTGTATTATTTATTAGCTGTGTAACTCTAGGTAAGTTACTTAAATTCTCCAGGTTTCAGTCTCCTCATTCACAAAATAAAGGTTTGAATGAGACATAGATTCTCAAAAGAAACAAAAGTGCCCTAAGGGGCTTTTGAAATCTTGTGGAAATTCATTTTTTTTTTTTGGTGTAACAACATTTGAGGGTAGTCTAATCATATAGTAAGCAAAAGTCAGGAATATTAAATATACAGAAATACACTGAGAATGCGGTTTGGGAAATCTAAATCATGAAGGACTTTCATGTATAAATCTTCAACACTGAAATGTGGTTTATAATCACCTAGGCTGATAACCTTAACACAGTTTCATGAGGAAGAAAAAAAAATTGCCAAACTTTTAATGTACACAAAAGTTTTCGGTAACAGACCAACTTCAAAATGGAAAATGACACTGTTTTGCTTATAATTATGCCAAAATGGTCTCCATGGTAGAAAATCATATCTGCGATGTTAATGTTGCTCAGGATATTTGAGTTTCTAGTAATTTGCCAGACTGGAGTTAAAGCTTTGTGCTCAATGTCCTTCTATGTTTGCATATAAATTGACACTGATTCTCACAATGTCTTCTCTTATAGTTGCACATGAGTATTTACATATTGAAATACACATTGTTTCATGTTGGTTCTCTTTGTATTACATTATATTCAATTGTGGAAATTATTATAAGGAGATTCTATTTTCTATGAAGTTAATTTCAGAGTTTTTAAAATAATCCGTTTGGAGTAAAAGCAAGCTTTGAGACTAACAGAGTTGAGAACCAGTGAATTGGACTACCGCAAATAGCTTTAAGCTCTCAAGTCTATGGATTTATGAGTTTTACTTTGATATGTAGGGAAGGAGAAACTGAAATGATTTTCACTAGTGAGGCTCAATTCAATATCTTCAATGGAGAAAGAATAACCGAAAGAGGTGATCTATTTTACCACATTTCCACTTAGTTCATCTGAGATGTGGGATCTGAGTCACAGAGGAGAACTGGAGAGTTGATCCTTGAAGGCACCAGGTACTAATGAGATCTCAACCAAAATGAGAAAATATTTCTTGCCTATATTTTCTATATTTCTATAATATTTCTATATTTTTAGATGTAGACCATTCACAAACAATACATTTTGTTTTCTTTAAAATATGGAGTGCTGTTAGAAACTTCTTCCCGTTCTGCTTAAATCTTGTTTAATAATAGAAAAAGAAGAGAGAGACTGGAGCATTGAAATCTATCAAAGCACATGTCAAACTTCATTATTCTCACTACACTACCATCCATCCTGGCAATTCCTCTGCTCTCTATCTTCTGCACATGTGTGGCACACAAGAGCACTCACACACACCCTTCCGCCACTCATTAAAGTAATCAAATGTAGCAAGACCACACTACCTCTGCCAAAATAATATTGAAAGGTTTTCTGAGT
>PVHP010006398.1:36869-60735 GCA_004024765.1 Zapus hudsonius | reverse complement strand
TGTTTTGCATTGTGAATGTTCTGTGCCATTATGGGTTTATTTTTGGTATTATGGCTCAGTTGAAAGCTGCGGGGACTTAAGAGTTGAGTTGAACATATTGTGTTTATATCTTGTATGATTATTAGTTTGTGGGGGCCAGGGGCAGACTGTCATGGTTTGATACAGGTGTCCCCCACAAACAATTGAATGTGTTCTGATAGATCGATCCTCAGCTGATGGCAATTCGGGAATTAGAACCTCAGTAGAGCTGTGTTGTTGGGGGTGGGCTTATGGGGATTATAAGCCAGCTTCCCCTTGCCAGTGTTTGGCACACCTTCCTGCCGCTGTTTGCAGTGCTGTGGCGGAGGTGATGTCCAGCCCTCTGCTCATGCCATCGTTTTCCCTGCCAGGATGGAGTCTCCCCTCGAGTCCGTAAGCCAAATAAACCCATTCCTCAACAAGCCGCTTTTGTTTGGGTTCTTCCTGTGCAGCAACTAGAAAGCTGACCGCAACACCTGTTATGCGAATATAGGGAGCTGAGTCAGACAGACATGCCTGGCATACAGGAGACACTCAAGGGCCATGTCTGCCAACGGCTCTTAAAGGCTATCAGGATAAGTAGAGGCTGAGAGGAGTTATGGGTAGAAACAGGTAGACACCCAGGATCCCTGAGCATGTCCGTCAAATATAGGGCTACCAGCTTGATGGGGGTGGGGAGTACCTGAGGGAGGCCAACCCTGGGTGAGAGAGGCTTTCTCAGCAGAACTCAAGTTCAAAAGTTCAAGAAGGTGAAGCGGGGGCCTTGGCCATGAATTCAGCAGCAACCAGAGACCCTGCCTGCCTAGGTCTGACAGCAACAAAGTAGAAGCCATTGTAAGCTCCAGAGGACAGATCTGGATTAACCCCCTGGGGAACGGGTGATCTTGCTGCTTGGCGCAGGGTCAGCAGGCAGTGGAAAGGAAACGAGAGAACGTTTTGATTCTTGAAATTTCCCAAACGATCCGGGTTGATGGAAAGTCTTCACCTGAGCTAGCGTGGCTAATACTCCTCCAAGGTGCTTTGCAAACAAGAGCAGATCTTGGGAGCCGGGGAGATAGCTCAGCGGTCACATGCAAACATGAAGACGTGAGTTTGTTTTGATCACTAAACACCCACGTCAAAGCCGGGCATGGTGGCACATCTGTGACCCCATGATGGGGAAGCATTAGGAAGATCTCGGGGGTCTTCTTGCTGGCTAAGTAACCAAGCTGGACTGATAAGCTCTGTGTTCAGTGATAGACCCCGACTCAAATATAAGAAAGACACCCGACATTGATCTCTCTCTCCTTGTGCACCTGCACAGAGGTATACTACACATATGAACATATATGCACACCACACTCATACAATGCCAAAAAAAATTGCATGGATCCTTCCACAGCGTGGTGTCCGTCTAACACATCAGTGTCTGTGGGCATTTGAATGAATGACTGTCCCACAGAGATTCAGGAGTTTTATTCAAAGCTTGTCTCCAGCCTCCTAGCTAAAGGAGGTGTCACCTTGGGTGGATCCTAGGGATCCAGTCCTAATATGTTACTGGGGATGTATCTGGAATTCTAGTCTAAGGTGTGCAGAGAGCAGTCTGAGCTCTGCCTGAGGTCCCTGCTGTTTGACGGCGGGAGTGTTCTTACTTTTGGAGTAAGCTGGTGTTTTTTTTTTTTCTTCTTCTCTCTGCTTGGATCTGGAAGCTTCAAATAAATCCCTTCTTCTTTTCCTACACTGTGTCTGTTTGGAAGTTCGTCTACGACTGTGCGCATCTGGGCTCGGTACCTACTGTGCCCGCCATGGACCCTAGGACACACAGCCTGCAGCCAGAGGCACTGTCTGGGCATACAGAGTACCTTAGCCTGCTCCACTGGCCATAAAGGGTCTAGTTGTTTCTCTACATCATAAGAGCATTTTTGGTTTTAAGTGAGCCAATGATGTTTTCAAACTAGGAGCTGCAGAAGGGATGGGCGTGGTGGCACAGGCCTGTAACCCCAGTACTGAGGAGACTGGGGCAGGAGAACCGATGTGAGTTTGAGGCTAACCTGGGCTACAGAGTGAGACCCCATCTTGAAAAAACTCAATAAACAACAAAAAGATATTCTTATAGTTCAATGTGGCTTTCTATCCAGACTGGCACAGAATCCTGTTAGGACGTGTGGTTGGGTTCCAGGGAGCGACCCTGGGGTCTTAGCTTCTTACAAGTCACCTGATGCTGCTGTGTCCTGGTCACTCTGAGCAGTAAATGTGTCCCAGGAATGTGGGCTTGAGCAGCCCTTTCAGGAATGGGAAGGTTTTGTGGTGTGAATGTGGCCTGATGGTGGGGTATGGGAGCACAGATCTGCTCCTCCATCCTGGGGGAGGCAGTCTCAATTCAGTGGTCACCTTCAGAGCTGTCCTGTGGGCTGGAGGGATGGCTCGGTGGTTAAGGTGCTTGCCTTCAGAAACTAAGGACCCAGGCTGGAGAGATGGCTCAGCAGTTAAGGCACTTGCCTCCAATGCCTAAGGCCCCAGGTTCAATTCCCCAGGACCCACAGAAGCCAGACCCACAAGGTAGTGGCCTTGGTGTTCTCTCTCTCTCTATCTCTTTCTCTCTCTCTCTCTCTGTCTCTCTCTGCTTGAAAATGAATAAATAAAATATTTTTTAAAAATAATAAAATAAAAACTAAGAACACGAGTTCAATTCCCCAGTACTCAGGTAAAGCCAGATGCACGCATCTGGAGCTCCTTTGCAGCAGTTAGAGGCCCTGATGCACCCATTTTCTTTCCCCTGACATGGGGATGGGGTGATTTGGAGGGAGACATGAGTAAGCCAGCATTCTAGCAGCTTTCTGAAATCGGAGGTGAGGTGAGGTGAAGTTCCCAAGGAGCTTTCTGCAGACAATTGTGTGTCTCAGAACCTAGCCCACAGGAAGTCGCCACATGGAAGAAGATTCCAGGGCTTGGGCCAGGGAAACTGGGCACAGGTATGTCACTCTGGTTCATCTCTGCAGCGCTTTGGACTGACTGTGAGTGACAGGTGTGACAAAGATCAACCTGAAGCTGCTTTTATAGACTTCACTCAAAACAGGTGGCTTCCCTCCATGTCCAGCAAAAGCTGGACTGGGTCCGCACGGAGGCAGGGAGAGTGCTGGAAGATTCCGGCTGCTTCCCCCTCCACCGCTCATCAGACCCACGGATCTATAAACACGTCAGGACAGTTGTAAAAGAGATGGATTTTTGCTTCCAACAATGTCCCCATCGGTCAGATAATTCATGATCGGCTTTTATGACTGAGTATCTCGGGTTCGTGTTTGCACTGTAGGACCCCAGGGTGGGGATCCAGTTCGGAGCCAGACTGTTGGCCCAGACATTGGTTTTGCCTTTGTGGGCCCCGTGACCTAAGCAAGTCACTTTCCAGCTTTGTGCCTCAATTTCCCCACCAATAAAAAGACGATGAAGATAAAAGATCGAGGTTGTGATGATGTCCGGGGGCTGAGCAGACCCCAGAAATTTCTACTCACTGTTACTGCTCAGATGGGAGAGAGGGAAACCAGTCAAGAGTTTGAGACAATTTAGGGTGACTGTAACCCCCTGAAAGTAAAAAAGCAGGAATGCCCTTGGGCTTGTCTTTCAGTCTACTTTGCTAGAGACCAGAGAAGGATCTGACTTCTTATCTCTTGCCTAACTGGTTTTTCTAAACAACCGGAGCCTTTCCCTGGAGAGAGAGGTCCTCATTTCTAGACTTCAGATCTAATCCTGGCATTATGGTTGGTGAGCTTAAGACCCCAGAACTTGGTGTCATGGACCAATCAGCTATCTCTCTGGTTCACCTCCACCAGGAGGTATAATTACCCGGGGGAGAGCTCACTCTCGCTCTCTCTTGGCTGGCCAGCAGATTCCTGAGCCTCTACGTTTGGGGAAGCCCCCACCCCATCTCAGCCTAGTGGCTGAGACAAATGGAGACCCCTTTTTCTCCTGCATGGTCTTATCCCCCTCTGGCCTCCCTCATGGTGGGAATTCTCTATACTTTTTCTTCTTTTTTTCCTCTTAATATGTTTCTTCCAGGTCGACTGTGTGGGTGCTCTCAGGCTGTGTGGGTGCTCCTCGCCCCCCTCCCTCTGTGCACACTCTCCCTTCCCTCTCCTCCTGACTTGTGAATATATATAATAATTGATTAATTATTCTTCTCGGTCTTCTTTTATCCAACTCATTGGTTGAAAGCGGCTGCCAACTCAGGGAGCGGGGTTCGAAAACTCTTTCCTGAACCTCGGTTACCCCATATCTAGTTGGCACATGGTGGGTCTTTGGAGAGGAGACCCTGGAGGTGAATTCTTTGCGCTTGAACTCATAATAGTAAGTGATAGTTCATTAACTTTGCACGACCCTTCCAAGGAGAGGAGGAGTAATACTCCCATTTCAGAGGGGATGACAAGGATCTTGCTAACAAAGCTAAGGGCTCAGTCAACCCCGGGACCCTCTGAGCTCACAGCCCTTCCCCTTCAGAGTCTCTACCCTCAGCCTTTCCCTCAGTCTCCACCTTTAGCCTCTGAAATAGTTAATCTTGACGTGAGAGCATTTCTGAATCACCATGGAAGCATGTCTCTGAGTATGTTTGTGGGGATGGTTCTAGAAAGGTGTAACAGATGGAAAGAAGACCTACCCTAGATTTGCATGGCTTCATTTCACAGGCTTAGGGTCCAAGACTGAGCAAAAAGGAAAAAATGAGCTGAATGCCAGGCTTCATCTATTTCTCTCTCTCTCTCTCTCTCTCTCTCTCTCTCTCTCTCTCTCTCTGTCTCTTTCTCTTTCTGCTTGCTGACCACAGAACCAGCTTCATTGCTGTCACTATGCCTTCCCTGCTACTATGGACTATGAGCCAAGGTCAACCCTTCCTCCTCCTCCTTCTTCTTTTGAGGTAGGGTCTCGCTCTAGCCCAGGTTGACCTGGAACTCACTCTATAGTCCCAGGCTGGCCTCAAATCCACAGTGATTCTCCTACCTCTGCCTCCCAAGTGCTGGGATTAAAGGTGCACTTCACCACACCCAGCTAACCCTTCATTTCATTTCATTTTATTTGCAAGCAGAGAGAGATAAAAGAGAGACAGAGATCATGAGCACGCCAGGGCCTCCAGTCACTGCAAACAAACTCCAGACGCATTCGCCCCTTTGTGCATCTGGGGAATTGAACTTTGGTTGTTAAGCTTTGCAGGCCAACGCTTTAACCTCTGAGCCATCGCTCCAGCCAATCCTGCCTTCTTTAAGTTGCTATTGTCAGATATTTTGTCACAGCAATGAGAAAAATAACTAATAAGGACTCTCTGATGGCCTCCATTCAGCTTCGGGGACTGACTCACTGGTCTGCTACAGAGGGCTGATGGATGCTGGTCAGGGGTGCTCCAGGCCACATGTGGGTGTGTTTGGGGGGACAGCCAGCGGTGATGGTGCTGGGCCACTCCTCAGAGCCACTAAGGTTCCTTTCTGGCAACCTGGGCCACTGCTCACTGAAGTCCCAGGTTTTTACCCAGGAGCAGCTGAGGCCTCAATGGCTGGGGGGATGTCCCAAGTTCATTCTTGTAAGTCAAGAATCCCAGCTTGGGCTCAGGAAGTGTGACTCCAGCCACAGACACTGAACTCTCAACCACCTCACTAAGTGGGACAGATATGGGGCCCCATGGAAAGGTGAGGCCTGGGTCAGCCCAGCCTGAAAGCCTTGATCCGTATCTCAAAGCCTTGGCCTCCTCTCAAGAGGGGTCAACTTCTGAGTAGCTCTTTTGTAGGAGAAAACAGGATGGAATGGGGGCTCCGAGTTAGTAGCTGAGAAATCCACTGTGTGGAGGTTGGCTGTGGGTCCTCCGTAGACACTCCTGGGGTGACGGACAGATGATGCTGCATCCCCGAAAGTCATCTGTGAAAAACGCAGAGGCTAGAAAATGCGTTGAATATATCTGACCTAGTGGTGCTGAGACCCCTGACATGTCCTCAGGATGCTTTGATTTCTAGTGGAGACAAAGCCACTGAACACAGAGCCCATTTTATAAGAATGTACTGAAGGTCTCACACACCCAATTGAACAACTGTACTGAGAGCCAAAGGCAGAGGGCATGTCTGTGTCAGCCCCCGAGGTATGGTCAGACTGACAAAATCTTATGTCAGGCTATCTTCACTTGTCACGTTTCAAAATAAAGAACTTTTGCTTATGATGAAGGAAGTCTCCTGAGCCATGGGGAGCAGGCTCTCTCCTCTCCGCGTTCATGTGAGGAGATTGTCCCTATGGGAACTGCAGACACGTGCAATATTTCTTGCACATTCTCTTGCTCTGGTCTGGGATATTCACTCCAGGACTGAGTGTGCAGACCCTTCTGGGCACAGAGCGGAGCAGTTTCTGTTGCCTTCAGTGGAGATCAGGCTACACATGACTCTCTCATTTTTATCATTTCATAGGAGCTGTGAAGAGGCAGGTATTTGGGGATTGCTGGCCCACAGGGAGTTTAGTGGCTTTCTTAGCTGTAGGACTTCTCAGAACCTTTAGAAGCCTAGTACACGCCAGGAGATGACATGTCTGGATATCATAGGCAATGCTGACAATTTGAGCAGGGACTCTTTTCTTGTCTGTGGAGTGAGTGAGTCAGGGTTCACCACTTAGGGCTGGCTTCCTGACACAGACAGATGAACAAGGCTTTGCTCAGACCAAAGTGCCCACATCCCCCACATCACCACCACAATGTCTATACATCTTTTTCTGCCTTTTTTTTTTCTGAGACAGAGTCTCACTCTGTAGCCCAGGATGGCTTCAAACTAGCAGCAATCCTCCTGCCTCAGTTTCTCACGGGCTGCGATTACAGGTGTGAACCACCACACCTGGCTGGTCTATATTTCCGCTAGGGGGTTCTGGGAAAGGCCAAGACAGCCCTTCCCATGCACTCAAACTCACAGCCCTCCCTTTTAGTGATACCTTTTAGAAGTTAAACTCACCTTTCAGTTTTTATTGGCCAGAACATAGTCACATGGCACACCTAGCTGCACAAGGCATTACAAAATGTGGTTTTGGGTGGCTGCCCATGTGCTCAACCGAGTCAGAGGTTCCAAATTGACCAGGGAGATAAATGGAACATTGGAGAGAATTGGGGCTTATAAGTCACAGAGCACGCCTTGGGAGATACGTCAATGACATGGATGGGGACAGAAGGGCCATGCATTATTGACTGAGTCCTGGAAAGGCTCATTTAAAGCATAATCTTACAGACCAAGGTTCTCTGAGACATGTCAGAAATGCATAATTGTGCCCTCAGTGTGGTGAGGGGGTCAGTGGTGCCTGGGGGCTGGGTGGGGGAGGGGTAGTGGCTGCAAACAGGGTTGTGGGAATGTCCTCAAATTAGATTTCAGTGGTGGCTGCACAGCTCAGTATGTATTTTAAAGCCCAGCAGCTTGAGGAGTTAACGTGGGCAGCCTTTATGCTGAATATGTTAAATCTCATTACAGACAGAAGGACTCAGTGTAGCCACAAAGCTTATCGCTGACAGATTTAAGACACATAAACATCTACATGGGGGGGGCGGGGGGGGACACATCTGAAACTCTTGACAACCTATAAATCTATGACGTCACTGTGTTTAGAATGACCCTTCCCTGCTTCCTCCCTAGAGCAGGGTCAGTCATGTTTTTCTCTAAAGGATTCAATAGTAAATATTTTCAACATTGACAACCATGAGGTCTCTATTTGGACAATTCAATTATTTGATAGTTTATTTATTTTTTCTTTCTTTTGAGATAGGGTCTTAATATAAAGTCCAGGCTGACCTCAAACTTCAGATCCTCCTGCCTCAGGCTCCTGAATGCTGGGGTTATAGGCGTGAGACAACACCCCTGTTTCTACTGTGTTGTTTTTTTCCTTGACTTTTTATTGATAGCTTCCATAATCATAGATCATAAGCCATTATGACTCCCTCCCCACCCTCCCTCATATCTCTTCCCCCTCTCAATTAGTCTCTGGTTTGTTTCGGTGTCATCATCTTTTCCTCCATTATGTGTAGGTATTATCAGGCACTGTGAAGTCATGAACATCAAGGCCATTTTGTGTCTGAAAGTTTGTGTTGTAAGCACTCCTCCCCTTCCTTTGGTTCTTACAATCTTTCCACCACCTCTTCTGCAATAGACCCTGAGCCTCGGGAAGGGTGATAGAGATGTTCCAGTGCTGAACACTCCAGTGTCACTTCTTCTCAGCACTATGGTATTCCTCAGTGGTCACTGCCATCTATCTATCTATCTATCTATCTATCTATCTATCTATCTATCTATCTAATCTATTTATTTATTTTGGTTTTTTGAGGTAGGGTCTCACTCTAGCCCAGGCTGACCTGGAATTCACTATGTAGTCTCAGGGTGGCCTTGAACTCATGGTGATCCTCCTACCTCTGCCTCCTGAGTGCCGGGATTAAAGGTGTGTGCCACCACACCTGGCTTGTTTATTTATTTTTAAGTGCTCAGGATGGGATCTAGGGCCTCCAGCATACTAGGTAAATATTCTACCTCTAACCTGGTTTATGCTTTTCTAATCTCCCAGTGCTTGCTCTGAAATGACAATGACCAATCTGTTTCTAAGGCAACCCACTCATCCTGAAAAGCTCTTATTGTGGAATTGTGTATTGTGATTTGAATTCCAAATGTCCCCTATAGGTTCATGTGTTTGCACATGTGGTCTCCAAATCACATTGCTGTTTGGGAAGGTTCTGGAACCTTTAGGAGGAAGAGTGGGTTATTGGGGGGGAAGGCCTTGAAGTGTTTTATCTTGGTTTCCACTTCTTATTCACTCTCCCCTTTCCTGTTTCTATTCATGACTTCCCCATCATAATGTACTATATACACGTACACGCGAGACACAAGCTAAAATACTTAACCTTGGCTTTCCTTAAGTTGCTTCTGGCCAGGTATTTATTTGTTTACAACAATGAGAAAGTAAATGATAAAGGTTCATTCTTGGGGTCCAGCCTCCCTCATTAGAATGCCTATTGTCTGTACCCCAAACCATGGCAGAATGGTGGCTCTTACCTGCTGTTGAGGGTTTGGGTGGAACCATGTAGCCCAAATGCCTAGAGGTGCCTTCTTGCTTGATGGCAGGTATCACATTTCCCTTTCTTCTCCATACCTAAACTTTCTTAGGCCAAACGCCACACCCTCATTGTCAAAAAATTAAGTTAGGCTGGGCATGGGAGTATATGCCTATGATCTCAATACCTGGGAGGCTGAGAAAGAAGGATTACAAGTTCTAGGCTAGCCTGGGCTACATAGAGAATACCTTCTCTCAACCAACCAACCAACCAACCAACCAGTCAGGTAATTCTCATCACTAAAAATATATTTCGAAATATCAACAGAAATTAGCAGCTTTCACTCCTTTACCCTATTACATTAAAAGCTTCTGTATTTTTGAGTGTATGTGTGGTGTGCATGTGTGTGGGGGGGTGCATGCGTATGTGTGGAGCCAGAGGTTGATATTGTGCTGGTTTGACCCTCAGAGACAATCTTTCTCAATTGTTCTACACCTTGTTTTTCCCCCCTGGCAGTATTCATTTAATCTTATTTGCTTGTGCACTTAACAACTATTTACTGAACACCTATGATGTTCCAGGCACTGTTACCTACTGGGCGTGCAGATGAAGACAAAGCAGAGAGAGGCTTTGCCTCCTCCACAGGGGATATAGTAAAAGAGGCAGTCCCATATTATTCTTGCTGTAAGCCAACTCATTCTGATGGGATTTTTTACTTCTTTTTTTATTACTATTTTTCTATCTTTCTATATTTTCCTTTCCCTTCCCTCCCATTCTATTTTTATTTTTTTTTAATTATTTTACTAGCATACAAAGAATAGGGTTTCATTATGGTATTTCCAAACAAAATATTATGGTTTCCCTTCCCTACTCTTTCCTCCTCCACCCTCTCCACCCCCATTGTGCCCTTCCCCCAACCTATGCTTCTTTCTGTTTTCAGACTATGTGTATGTTTCCTTCTGTCCTCTCCCCACTTACTGCCACATCTTGTGCCCCTCTCATGGTCTTCTGTCTTGAACCATAACCCATAATCAATCTCACATCTCTTATTGACATATATACAAATATTAAAAAGTTAGATCCCACACAAGCGAGAGAACATGCAATTTTTATATTTCTAGGTTTAGGTTACCTTACCTAGTATAATTTTGCCCAATTTCACCCACCTTAGTTTTAGAGACAGGGTCTCTCGCGGAATCCAGAGCTCACTAGCTAGCCAGCAAGCCTCAGGGATTCTCCTGTCTCCACTTCCCCAGTGCTGGGATTACAGGCAAGTGCCGCCATGCCCTGCTTTGACATGGGTTCTGGTTACCCGAACTCAGGACTTCATACTGTGCAGCAAGCCATTTACCCACAGAGCCATAGTATCTTTGTCTAACTGGTCTTTTGGCATGTTTTCCATGTCCTCACATGCTTCCCTTCAGCTGTCTCCCTTCCCCCTCACAAAGACATAATTGAAAAGGATTGGAAATAAATAAATAGACCAAAGTGGGAGTCAGGCAGGGAAGTGAGTTTTGTCACCCTGCTCTCTGAGTGACTTGTAAACTCTTCTACTTGACCCCACACTGTCAAGGAGTGCTGTGTGCAATGAAACTTTGGGTGCAGACCATGAATGTTCTGGACTTGAAACCCAGGAGAGATGATGCTGTTGGATGCGCCAGATGAGGCTTCCAGCCTTGACTTTGAAGGGAAGGTGGGATTCGCACAGTCAGGGGAGAGAAAGAAATCCAACCATGATACTCATGGGATAAAATAATGTCTGTGTATATCACAGGGCTATTGATATATTCACTCATTCATGTATTTATTTACCCATTCATCCATTCATCTATCCATCCACCCATCTGCCATCCACCCACAACCCATCCATCAGCCATCCAACCACCCATCCCTCAATTTCTCCATTCTTCATCCACCATCTATCCATCTATCCACCTGTCCATCCATCCATCCATCCACCTATCCATTCATCTACTCGCCTTTCAGTGTGCCTCCCATTGGCTTGTGTACTTATCCATTTGTTTGTTTCTTCCTTTCTTCATTCGCATCACTCCCCACCTCCGTGATTTTACATTTAAATCCAGCTGTGTGGCAGCCTCTGGACAGTTTGGACTGAGGACAAAAGTCCTTTGGAAGCCTATTGTGGTCAGCTTTCTTGTTGCTGCGCAGAAAGAACCCAAACAAAAGCAGCTTGTAGAGAAATGGGTTTATTTGGCTTACGGACTCAAGGGGACACTCCATCCTGGCAGGGAAAATGATGGCATGAGCCGAGGGGTGGACATCACCTCTGCCATAGCACTGCAAACAGTGGCAGGAAGGTGTGCCAAACACTGGCAAGGGGAAGCTGGCTTTATAACCCCCACAAGCCCACCCCCAACAACACAGCTCTAGCAGGGTTGTAAAACCCAAACTGCCATCAGCTGAGGATCAATCACTGAGGACACATTCATTTGTTTGTGGGGGACACCTGGATCAAACCATGACAAAGCCTAAGGAAGCAGGCAGAACTGAGGTTAGCTGGAGAGGCCTTGGATGACACTCCAGGACATCATGCACAGATCACACAAAGCTATGTGAGCAGACTCAAGCCAGTGAGACAGGAGTCACAGAAGGCATCTGCCTTCCAAAGACAGTGGAGCAGAATGGAGCTGGGGTCTATGGGTTCCATATACCAGGTTCCAGTTTAAGGTGACCCTGGAGAACCTCCATAACTTGCTAGTGCCCTTGAGTCAAGTCCTCTACTAATGCATCTCAGAGTGTTTTGCTCCACTAGCTTGCCCCTCCACAAACTCTACTCTGCTGCCCCAGCAGCAGGCCAAACCCTATCTAGAGAGCTTCCTCTCCAATCTGTGTGCCCACAGTCCCTGCCTCATCACCTTGGCACCCCAGGGCTCAGTGCCTAGAACACAGTGGATGCTTGGCAAGTGAATAGAATGGACAGATTTAGTTAGGTGCTCGAAAGAAATTTTTGAGCATCTGTTGTCACTGAGCTGTTCTGAGGCCCCAGTCAAAAGAAATAGAAATCTCTAGACCCAGGCCTCATGTCAGTGAGGAAAGTGGTAAGTAATAAAATGTTCCAGAAATGCAAAGGGCCAAAGGGAAGTTGAAAGTTGGAGCTGGGCATATGAAGTCTCCGAAGAGGCCCAAAGAGTGAGTTTGCAAAGGCTTATTGAGAAGTAAGTCCATTGAGACCAAAGCCAGAGTAAAGTTCACAGTGCATTTCTTGTACACTGTTGGAATAATGGCACTCTAGCCTGCCACCATTCATGGGGGGAGGTGGTCATTTACTCCTCTTGAAGAGGGGGAAACAGTTCTGTTGGGACTAAAAACACCCCCAGACACACCCTCCAGTCTACAGCCCTGCTGGGCTCTCCTGACTCAGTGCTTAACAATGGCGCTATGATGCTTTCACCCCTTGCCACAGAGGCAAGCTATGGATTTGGGCTTGGTGTTTGCCCATCAAATGGGGTTGGGGAAACAGGTCCCAGAAAGCTGTTGCCTCTTAGTGGCAACAGTGTGTCGTGCACTGGTACCCTCTACAGAGAAACGCTGAGATGGTAACAGGTGGTTCATGGGGGCAAGAATCTACCAGGTCAGAGACTTCCAAATAGGGCCTGTCAGTCCTCACAGCTGCTACCCATGAGCAGCAGCAGGTCTTGGCTCAGGGTCAGCAATCAGGATGGATGGCAAGCCCCCTGTGGGAGGTTGTGGTGGTTTGAATGTAAAAGGTCCCCCATAGACTCCTGTGCTTGCATACTTAATCCCATGCTGGTGGCACTGCTCTGGAATGTTGTGGAACCTTTAGGAGGTTGAGCTTGCTGGAGAAAGCAGAAGCTGGCCTTGAGGTACTACAGCCTCAAGGGATAGACCTTCCTGCCCATCACAGTTCCTAGTGACCAAAACTCTCCCTCAGCTTGTGGCTTCTCACCTCACCTCTGTCTTTCTTCTACTTCCTTGATGTCCCTGTGACTGTCCCCCAACTCCTATATGGTCCTTTGATGTTTTCTGCCTCTGTCTTCCTCTGGTCCTTTTCTGCTCTCTGTGACTTCCTCCACTCTTTTCTCCCATGAGCACTTGGCCTTATGTCTACTGAGGTCCCATTTCCAGATGAGGTTGTAGTCACAGAGGCCAGGGTTTGGCACATGAAATATATATATATATATATGCAAGCAGAGGGAGGGGAGAGAGAGAAAGATAGAGAAAGAAAGAAAGAGAAAGAGACAACACTAGGGCCGTTTGCTGCTGCAAACAAACTCGAGATGCATGGGCCACTGGCTTTATGTGGGTACTAGGGAATGAAACCCAGGTTATTAGGTTTTGTGGGCAAGTGCCTTAACCACACCGCCATCTCTCTAGCCCAGCATATGGACTTTTAAGGGACACTTTTAACATACTACCACTGTCCTGACCCATCTCTGAGGGTCTATGTGCTAAGGTCCCGGCTAATAGTCCAAGTACCTCCTGGGTCTGCTACCTACAACAGCACCTTTGTGGAGCCTCACACCCCTCAAACTTACAAGAAAGCTGGACCAGTTTTGGGGTTGCCTTCCTGGATGTACATCCAAATCATTTAGGGAGTGTTTGAAAACTACAAATCTCCGGAATCAGAAAGCCCTGGACTGGAGTGAGGACTGGGCCTGGCTGAATAGAAGTGTAAGTTTCCCAGTGTCCCCAAAGCATCCCAGCTGGTGATCAGCATGGTGACCCTTCCCCTGGGGTTTCTCCCAGCACAAATATTCTGGAGTCTGTAGCAGATGTCTCTTCTTGCACACAGTGGATTGTTGAAGCTGTTAAGCCCAACGCCCTGGCTCCCCCAGAAGTGTGTGCTGCCCACATTCAAATGTCAGTAGGAGTCACACATAGAAAATGCTCTTCCTCAAACACTCGAAATCTGCTTTAAACGGTAACAACTTGGGGTGGAAAACATTGGAAGAATTTTATATCCCTTTATTTTACATTTTTTAATTTTTAAATTTTTTTGTTTTTCAAGGTAAGGTCTTGCGTTAGCCCAGGCTGACCTGGAATTCGCTGTGTAGTTTCAGGGTGGCCTTAAACTCACGGTGATCTTCCTACCTCTACCTCACAAATGTGAGATTAAAGGTGCGCACCACCAGGCCCAGTTAGATCCCTTTCTTACTACCAGAGAACAGGTTGCTACTTTGTGTGTGTGTGTGTGTGTGTGTGTGTGTGTGTGTGTGTGTGTGTGTGTGTTTTAGCAGAAAGTTTGCCTGACAGATTAAGCCGAGGCTTGCTCAAGGATGAATAGCATCTTGCTCTGACATCAAATGACCCCAGATATGCCAATAATAGCAATCGGATATTTTTTTCTGCAAAATTTGAGCTGTATTATCATCATTGGAATGCTGCCATATTGGGATATTTCATCACCGATTTTAAGGAAGGAGATGATTCCCTGAGGTAAGTGGTTTTCTAGAACAGTGGTTCTTGACAAGACCTCGGGCCACCAGGCTCTCCCTAGGTGCCCTCCTTCAATGCCCCTCCTGCTGACATCTGTTTTAGCTCTGCAGCTTATTTGCCTTCCCCATGTCAGGCCTCATGATGGATTGGACCACGTGTCTGCCCGTCAATCACCAGACGGCGGGTTGTTCACAAATGGAGAGTCCAGTTGGATCATGTGAAAGCTCCAAGCAATTTACCATGTCTGCTGAGCTCCTCCATTAATCCCGAGTGGGAAAGCCCTTTGCGAGGGGTCAGTGTCTTGGTGGGTGCCCGAGTGAACATCTATCTGAAAGGATCTGGTGGGTGAGGAAGACATCTCCAGGCTCTGTCAGAGGCGCCTGCCACCTCTTTTCATGGCTGAGTTTTATTTTTAGCAACGTGAACAGTGCGATATTCTGTTTCACTGTCTTCAATCCTGCCTTAGCATCATGTGTGATGTTTCCTTGCCTCTCTTGGCAGTCATGGGTTTATATGAATAACTCACCACCAATTCATTTCAATGAACTTCATGTCTCACCAATCCACACTCGGAAGCTCTGATTTCCTTCTGTGGCCAAATGGGGTGGAGATGCCTTTGTGTGAGCCTCAGGGGTCATAAGGGTGGGGTCCTTGGTGTGATTAGTGCCCTTCTAAGAAGGCTGCCCCCCACTCTCTCAGAACTCACGAAGAGTCCATGGAGGACACAGCAAAATGATAGCCTCCTACAAGCCAGGAATTGCCCTCACCCGCGCTCACCATCTTGGCACCCTTAGGGACTTGAGCTTCCAAGACTGTGAGAAAATAAACGTGTCATTTTTGTCACCCAGTATATGGGTTTGTGCTACAGTAACTCAAGCCGTGTAGACCATTCACTTAAACTCAACTGAGTATCCATGTAGTTTGTTGTTCTGAACCCTGATACCACCGATCCAGATTTGGGGGGGGGGTTACTACAGCGTATCAACCTGTGTGCCCCACTCCAGGTATCTCTGACTTACCTGGTGTAACACATGGCTTAGGAGGCACTGATTATTTTTATGTGTGTGTAGCATATGTGTGAGTGTATGTGTAGGAGCAGAGAGAACCCACTGGTCAATATTGGATATCTTCCTCAACCGCTTTCCACCTTATTTTTTTTTTATTTAAAACTTATTTATTTGCAAGCAGGGAGGGATAGAGAGATAGAAAGGAGAGGAAGAAACAGAGAGAATGAGCAGGCCAGGGCTTCCAACCACTGCAAGTGAACTCCAGATGCATGTGCCACATTTTGCATCTGGCTTTATGTGGGCGCTGGAGAACTGAACCTAGGTCCCCAGGCTTTGCATGCAAGCACCTTAACTGCTGAGCCATCTCTCCAGCTCATCCACTTTATTTTTGAGACAGGGTCTCTCACTGAACCTGGAGCTCACTTATTCAGCAAGACTAGTTATGAAGTGAGTTTTTGGGATTCTCCTGTCTCTGCCTCACCAGTGCTGGCATTATAGGTGCATGCTACCACACCTGACTTTTATGTAGTGCCTGGGGATCCAAACTCTGGTCTGACTGCTTGCGTGGCAAGTGCTTTACTCACTGAGCTGTTCTCCATCCCTGCATTGATGTTTTATTTTACATGATTCACTATCTAAATACACTAGGGCTTCAAGCAAACGAATCGAGTTCCGTGCTAGCTCGAGCTGCATGACTCTAGTGGGCAGCCGAGTGTAGAGCTGTGAGCACTCTGCAGTGGGTGTTGTCCTGGTCCTCCCTGGCCTCCACCCCTCCTTGAGATGACATCCCGATTTGGGGTAGGATGCAAGAATACATGGTCCTGGCTCTACCTGCTGGGGTCCAGGGTGGTGAGCTGTTTGCCTGGAGATCTCAAGGTCCATGATGAGATGAAGATGCCTTTCTTCTTGCTGGACTGGAATCCGGGCAGCCGTGGCCTGGGAGCTGCTGCCTATCCCTAGAGATGTGTTGAACTCTGAGCACGGACCCCAGGTGGAGCTGCTGACTGACAATAAGAAAGGAGCCGCTGCATGTGAGACGCACAGGTCCTCTCCATTAGAATAGGTTTAGTTATTAATTAAAGGCTGTTAAATAAGTTTCATCATTCTTTCAGGGATGTCATTTCTGAGCTCAGGACAAAAGTATTAACACAAGTATTTATAACTTTCCATTATCAATCTAAATATATCCTTTATTAATATGAAGCAACATCTGGCATTTGGCTGAGGTATAATGAGAACATCATTAAGTTATATATATATATATATATATATATATATATATATATATATATATATACTGACTTGTTGTTTTGTGTACCTTTTCCCTATAAATGTTTAAGTGTGATCCAAACATATCTATTTTTTAAATTTAGCAACACACATATTTTTCATTAATATCAAATATTTATAAACAATAAATACACCTGAAATTGAAAAAAAAAATTAAAGGAGTCTGCGCTTGCTGACAGTGTGCAGCCGGGGTTGGCTCTTCCCTGACTTTGGTTTTGTGGCCCTGGGATATTGCAGCCCGTTTTCTATCACAGGTGATGGCTTTCTATTCAATACACCATTTTCCCACAGGAAAAAGAAAGAAGTTGCAGGGAGGTCATTAACTGCTCAAGTTCATAGAGCTACTTACTGAGAGTCCTGCCTCTTATCTGTGCTTCGCATTCTAACAAAAGAACGCAGCTGAGGCTAAAGAGATAACTCAGTGATTCAGGTGCTTGCCTATAAAGCAGAAGGATGTGAGTTTGATTCCTCAGTACCCACGTAAAGCCAGATGCTTGAGGTGGTGCATGTGTCTGGAGTTCATTTGCAGTGGTAGGAGGCCCTGGCGCACCCATTCTCTTTCTCTCTGTCTCTTTCACTCTCTCAAATAAAGAAATAAAATATTTTAAAACAATAAAAAAGAATACAGCTAGCAGTCAATGAAAGGAGGCAGGAATGAGGGGGAGACATCAGCCGATGTCCCCTGCTGAGGGTCTCTCTGAACTGTAGCGTCTTCATTTCCAGCTTCCTGGTGCATTGTCTAAGCTCCAGAAGAGTCGAGGAAAATGCCTTTCCTTCTCCATACTGCCAGATGCCTGACTTCGTGGATATGTGTCTTAAGTATCTGTTGAATCACTCTGTATGTATGGAGGTGCTGGCTGAGACCCAGCAGGCCATCGTAAGAACCCAAGCTTATTAAAGCATAGCTCAGCACGGAAATTATTTCTCCTCCAAGGATGGATTTTTTCTGACATGAGACCTGAAGGAAACATGTAAGGGACAGAGGTCTAGGGGGGCAGGGAAACACCCAGATTCATCCTCACTGTACCCTTGGGCCAGATGAGTAGATCTAAATCTCAGTTTCCTCATCAGCAATCGGGTTCATAGAACCCACCAGAATGCCAGCATTCTGGAGGTAGAGGTGAGAGGATCAGAAGTTCACGGCCGTCCTCAGATACGCAGTACCTTTGAGGCTAGTCTGGACTCCAGGAGACCCTATCTCAAAAATAAAAACTAAAAAAAAAATAATAAAAGGAGCCATCTCATAAGCAGTGGTTTTTTGCTTTGTGTGTGTGTGTGTGTGTGGTGTGCGTGCGTGCATGTGCACACACGCTTTGCTGAAGATGCTCCTCCCCCCCCCAAATCCCCACGTCAAGTCCATGGAACCTGTCAGTGTACCCTCACTGAAACAAGTCTTTGTAGGTGTGCTTTCATTGAAGATCTTGAGCCGAGAGCACCCTGCCTTTCTGGATGGCTCCATGTCCCGTGCATCTCTAAGAGAAAGGATGGAGGGGGCATGTGGCACTGACGCAGAGAAGGAAGGCAGGGATGAACAGAGGTAGAGCCTGGAGTGATGCAAGCATCACTGATGGACCCTTGGAGATCTCAGAGGCAGGGAGGAGACTCCCCAGGGCTATGGAGCAAAGGGCAGTCAGTTGGTACATTTCAGACTCTAGAGCTGTGAGGATCAGTGCTGGGTGCTTTGCTGTGGCAGTGCCAGAGACTTGCACCCTGTTCCATGTAGTTCTCTGCCCTGGTCCTGTCGAACTCACCATTCAGGCTGTGAGATGATGGTACTGTGCAGCTCCAGGCAGACAGTGTGTGTGTAAGCAGTAGTAACTGAGCTCTGAAGTCTTCCTCCCTTTCCTCCAATGACTCAAGCCCAGAGCTCATGTTGAATTCACGTGTGAGCCCTGTGAGTCCAGGAGTGCTGGAATCTGGGAAGTCTGATATAAACGTGTGTCCCTGGCCAGGTGAAGGTTTAGCCAGACCAGGAATAGGGCATCTCAGAGCTGTGGCCAGGATTCCAGGAGGAAACCATTCATTGTTACCTGTGGCATTGAATGGCCCATTAGGTTATATATCAATAACTTCTTTTATTGGGGAACTAGATAAGGGTGATGTCATTGCCATAAACATGTGGTAAGACAGGTATCAGGGCCCGAGGCTGGTGGTCTGGATGTGGGATCATGGCTCTCTCTCCATTCTGCTAACTCCCACGATGGCTGTGGCTTGCACCTGGTGCCCTCTGGGGACCCTTCCTTGCCCTGGAGTGTACCCCAGATAGGAATCAGCAGCCAAGATCCTCCTTACAGCACCTCCCTGGGGTGCTGGCAGGGGAAGTGCAGGTATTAGTTTCCAATCAGATAAGGCGATGGCTGGTCACAGACGCCCCCACTTCTTGGGGCATGTCAGGGTTCAGTTTCATAGCCCGACACACTCATAACAGCTAGTAGGTCTGTGCAGAGAGGGCCGAGGGAGGGAAGGCAGGGGCCAGTGGCAGATTTACAGTCTTACTGGGGGCTCTGGCAGGTCTTGGGAATAAGATGTCATGGTCCATGGGGGTGGGGTGGCGATGGGGACAAGGGCTCCTCTTGAACATAAATCAGAGGGGTTCAGTGTAGGCATTGTGGAGCCTAGGCTCTCTTGAGCCACAAAGCTGGGCAGTAATTGTCGCCTTCCATATGGTCCAGGACAGCATGCTGAGCCCATGAGCCTGGGGCATCTGCCCAAGCAGCAGGCTCTACTTTCATGTCTGCTTCTTAGAATTAATTGATTAACTAATTAATTTGAAGTAGGGTCTCATTCTAGCCCAGGCTTACCTGGAACTCACTCTGTAGGCCAGGCTAGCCTTAAACTCCTGGCGATCTTCCTACTTGAGGTTCCCAAGTTCTGGAATTATAGATGTGAACCGCTACGTCAACCTCCATGTCTACATTTTAGATGAAGCGAGGCTGAGAGGTGAGATAGATTGTTCCAGACTCAGTAAGGAAGAGCTGGAAGGAAAGCACGTGTCCGCCTCCCTGAGAGCAAAGATGTTCTTGAAGCCATCATTCGAATATGCTGGCCCCCACCCCTAGCCCATCTCTGTGACCTTAATCAGCTGGGACAAATGAGCTCAAGGGCTTAGTTTTCTGGGCAGCACTGTCTGGGCTCCTGCAGCCATACAGTTCAGTTCCATGGGCCTGCCTTTCTGTCTCCCCAGTCCCGGCCGCTGTGCTGTGCTGAGCCCTGGTTTCCACACAGAGAAGAGGTGAGGCGCTCATCATACACCACTGGGGATTGTGAGTCTAAAACCAAATGGATGCTTACAGAATATGAATCCAGACAAGCCCTTCCCCGAGGTCAGCCCTGCACGCTGGGGCTAGATTTGTTCCTGTCTCCGGTCCCAGCTTGTAACTGAGGATTCGACATGATCCAGGAAGGAGGAAACGTTACTCTCAGGCCATCTGGACATCTTGGGAGTCAATTTTCCTGGTAGAACTGCCAGAATTCGATGGACTCGTGGATTTAGTTCATCTGAATGAGGTAGGGCTTAGGTTTAAGACCAGAGGGCCAGGGAGCTGGAGAGATGGTTCAGTGGGTAAAGGGCTTGATGTACAAGCATGAGGATCTGAGTTCAGATGCCCAGTGCCCACAGAAAGCACATAATCCTGGCTCTGTAGCAATGGAAGGTGGGAGGCTCTCCAGGGCCTGCTGGCTACCTGTAGGTTCAAGGGGAGACTTTGCCTCAAAGAATAAAGGGGGGTAAACAGGCACATGCCTTTAATCCCAGCACTTGGGAGGCTGAGGTAGCAGGATTGTTGTGAGTTTGAGGCCACCCTGAGACTCCATAGTGAATTCCAGGTCAGCCTGGGCTAGAGTGAGACCCTACCTCAAAAAACAAAACCAGACAAACAAGCAAACAAATAAAGAATAAGGTGAAGAATGACTGAAGAAGACACCCAATGTCAACTTCTGGCCTACACACACACACACACACACACACACACACACACACACACACACACGCACACGCACACGCACACGCACACATACATACATTCACATGCACACACATATATGCACACACATATACACATACACACATATACACACATACACATACACACGTACACACACATATACACACATACATACACATATACACACATACATACACACATACACACATATACGCACATATACACACATACATGCACAGGCACACACACATGCACACATACACACATTCACACGCACACACACATATGCACACACATACACACATATACACATACACACATATACACACATATACATACACACGTACACACATACACACATACATGCACAGGCACACACACATGCACACATACACACATTCACACGCACACACACATACACACATATACACACATACACATACACACGTACACACATATACACACATACATACACATATACACACACGCATACACACATACATGCACAGGCACACACACACACACACACACACACACACACACACACACACTGTGGGCCAAATTGCAGCCTCTTCAGAGACCTGGAAGGCCCTGACCTGCACAGCACCTGTGTGGGGGGCCTTATTTAGAAAGAGTCTTTGCAGTGTCGTCAGGATGTGAAGAAGTGATTAGTATGGCCCTGATATAGTCCTATGGTCTGAAAGTGAACTGTCCCCTACAGGCTCATGTGTTTGGTCATAGAGCCTTTAGGGTGGGAAGCCTAGCTGGTCAAGATGGGCCATTGGGGAAGGGTCTTTGGGGGTTCTAACCCTGCTGTATTTCCTGTCCTGTCTTTACTTCCTCATCTGCCAAAATGTGAAGAGTCTGGTACACATTCCCACTTCCATGAACTCTGCCTTGTTGTCCCCACTGTGTCCGACTCGCCATTTTGATACTATGAACAAAAATAAACCTGTCCTCCTGGAAATCATTTCCGTAACACATTCTTGGCCCCAGCGAGGAGAAACACTAAAACATCTATTATGATTGTCTGTATAAAAAAGGGGACATTTGGACACTTAGGGGCCATGTGAAGGGGATAGCGATCCCGTGACACATTTACAAGTCAGGGGACATCTGAGCTGGCTGCCTCCCTCAGGAGCTTGAGTAAAGCCTGGACAGACTGACTCTCTAGCATTCTCGGGACACCCCCCCCCCACCTGCCAACACTGGGCCTTAGGCTGAGGCTACACAGTTGTGAGAGTCACTTCCTGTTGTTCACTGGGTGCTGGGACACTGGGTTGGGAGCTGTGGGGAATCACATCAGGTAGCTTTTCTGTGCCTGCCTGTCGGGAATAAAGACTTCTGCATGCTCGGCTTCCAGCCCTTTCTGAGAAACATGGGGTTCTTTGGGTCACGGGGACAGAGTAATTCTTGGCAGGTGAAGAGACTATATCCTGGCTTATTGCTTTAGGGGTGACTATCTGGGAGAACCAGGACCCAGATAATGGGAGCAGGTGCAGACAGCAGGTGTGGGCAAGATCACCATGGGGTTTGCCCAGGGCAACTGCTGGCTGATAACCTCCTGAGGGGACAGAGGGGACCAGGAGGTTGGTGCAAAACACACAGATAAGGCTGAGCCAGCAGGACTGGCTATCCAGGCTGGCAGGCCATCAGAGCCGGGCCCTTGGGCAGGGTGGGGGGTTCCGGAAGCTCTCCAGGTGTGCAGGGTCATGCAGCAAAGCAAGGGTCCTCTTGTCTCCCAGCACACCGCCTGACTACTGAAAGGACTGTGAAGTCCTACCAGGGTTCTCCAGGAGAGAGGGAGCCCCAGGGAGGCGTACCTTGGAGGGACTGGGATGGAGGGTGGGAGGTGAAGGAACTGCTGTTGGCCAAGGCTTGTCCCTTCTGGCACCAAGCCCTCTGTGCACACTGGTGCATTCACATTGCCCATCCTGCCTTTGGGAGGAGGAGTCTGGGAGCCAGGCAGGCAGTGGCAGAGCAGGACTAACCCGTTGTCCCCTTGGGGACTCAGTGGCCACTTTGGTGCAATCCAGATTGCTTGTGGAGTTCAGTATATCACTCGAGGCTCTGGGCAGGTGGCTCTGATCCCAGGGTTCCTCTTTTTTCCTAAGCTCTGAGGGGATCTCCAGTCTACAGAAGTGGAAAGCAGGTCAGCCAGAGACCAGTCACCTCACCTGCTCCAAGCCCCGGGATTCATTCTGTTTACTGTATGATGGGGGGTCTGGACATGCTGGTCTTCACGCTTCCAGGATCGCCCATCTGGAGACTCCTGTGGAAGAAGGCTCTTTGCTACTGGTTAGGGGAAGGGTGTCATGTCAGGATGACACCATTGTAGATTATCTGACTGGGCTTTAAGCCCAGTGACAAGTGTTCTTATAAGAACACAGAGAGGAAAGGCCATGGGGAAGAGCCTCCACTCCACCCTCCAAGCCTGTAGAGAAGGACATTACCTTGCACACACCTTGATTTTGGACTTCTTACCTCCAGCTTATGAGAGAGAAACTTTCTATTGCTTTAAGTCCCCTGTTTGTGGTCATTTGTTGTCCCAAGAAACCCACTTCAGATTTCCAGAAGTTTGGGGGGGGAGCTTTCTTTTCTTTCCTGCTATAATTTACGAATCACACAGCTAGGTAGGATGTTCACTCCAAGCCTGGTGTGTCTGCAAGGAGCGTGGGAGTTGCTGAGAACTCACTCAGTGTCACATTCCTGTAGGCCAGGGCAGCGGGGGTGGAGAGGGCGTGATGGAGAACAGAGTTCCTTGTAATCAAATCCAGAAGCCGCTTCGTGAACCTTGGTCCAAGAGCCCCCCTCCGGGTGTGAGCGTGGGCAGTGACACGGTGGATTTGATCCATCCAAGCAGGCAGATTCCTGGGGTTTGACCGTCCGGTGATTCTGGGAGAGGAACGCGGGGGAAACTTCAAGGGTGTCACTCAAGCGGCTTGGCTCTGTCTCCAGGACAGGGCAAGCAGCTGGCCACTGTCATTCTCGTCATTCTCACTAATTACCTTGGTGCTGGGACAGCTGCTGGGGTCTTTGCTGGGAGGGAAGTCATCTCGAAGCCCTTCCCACAAAGACTGCTATGAGTCCACTCATTGCAAGAGTGCTGGAAAAGGAGACATAACCTTGAATCTGAATCTTAACTATGACAGATCAGGGCCTGGGTCCCCTGAAATTCT
>PVHP010006398.1:0-36769 GCA_004024765.1 Zapus hudsonius | reverse complement strand
ACAGTATGACCTAAAAGGAAGGGGGCTTTGGACACGACACCCCACTTCAGTGATGTGATGACAGGTCACACAAGGCCCCCTTCTGAGTGCATAAGGAGACCCATGGTGTGTTGGGAGATCTGACCAGCACTTTCGGGCATCTACTCATCTCCCCCCCCCCCAGAGCCTTTGCTCATTCTACTGAAATGGAAAAGCACATTTGAAAACTTAGGGCTATGTGAAAGAGGGAGTCTCCTTGTCATAGGCAGATGAGAAGGTTTGCCTTAATTTTTCTGAAAGGATGTGTGTGTGTGTGTGTGTGTGTGTGTGTGTGTGTGTGTGTGTGTGATCATCTTTGCCCTCTCAGAGCCTCAGTTTCTCTTCCATTCTCAGGCCAGCCATATAACATTGAAAACCCTGTCAGGCTTTCAAATATAGCTTAGAAGACTGAGTTTTCACTTCGTTTTACAGGTGTGGAAACAGAGAGGCAGAAAGAGCTTGCCCAGGGTAATCAGCAGGAAGGTGACAGAGGGGAGGTATTTGAACCCTGGGAATTTGTTTCCCAAAGCCAGTGCTCCAACTTCTAAACTAGGGTTGCGCACACAGACAGAGAGACATGCCAGGGTAGCAGACCTGCCATGAGAGTCTGACTCAGAGGGGCAGGTAAAAGAGCTGGGTCATGGTACTGCACAGACCCCCGAAGGAAAGACTTTATCCTCAGCCAAGAGAGTTCGCAGTGGAGGAGAGAGCATTGCTGTCAGGTCGCACAGATAGGAGGTAACCTGGAGCCTTTGGGGAGGCCTGTGGGTAGCCATCCCACAGGGAGTGGAGCTGAGTCTTGCAGGCCCTCTGCAAGACTTTCCATTGAAGTCTCAGCCCTGTGCTGAGTCCAGGTAGCACTGGATCCAACCAGCAAGCAACAGGCATAGACCAGGCTCAGAGCTGTCTCAGGCCACCTGTGTTCCAATAGCCTGCCACAGAAGAGAGAATGGTCACTGTTGAAAGAGCTTGAGCTCTGGGGCCCTATGGCTATCTGTTAAGGGAGCAGTGTGGGAGTTTGAATGTGATAGTTTGAATGTATGGTCTCACAGACTCGAGTGTTTGATTAAAATTGAGCCTTTAGCAGGCAATCCCTGCTGGGGGGGTGCCTCTGGAGGGGAGTGATGGATCTTGGAGTTCAGCTTTAAGGTGTGTGGAGAGAAGATGGAACACTGGAAGTTTTGCGGTGCTCACCGGTGGTGTGGCGGTTCTCTCTGCTTGGATCTATGGAAGTGAGCCAGCTTCTTCCATTATTGATGGTGTTCCCATGGAAACCATAAGCCTGAAATAACCCCCTTTCCTCCTTAAGCTGTGATATAGTCAGCTTTTTTTGTGGCTGCACAGAAAAGAGCCCGACCAAAAGGCAGCTTTTGGTGGAACGGGTTTATTTTCCTGTATAGACTTGAGGGAAACTCCATTATGGCAGGGAAAATGACAACATGAGTAGAGGGTGGACATCCCTTCTGTCACAGCACTACAAACAATGGCAGGAAGGTGTGCCTAACATTGGCAAGGGGAAGCTGGCTAGAACCCCTAGAAGCCCACCCCCAACAACACAACTCCAACAAGGTTCCAATTCCAAAACTGCCATCAGCTGGGAATCGAGCATTCAGAACACATACATTTGTGGGGGACACCTGGATCACACCATCACAATCCGCCCCTTCCCCCCATGAACTAATAATTATACATGATGTAAAATACAATGCATTCAGCTCAACTCCAAAAGTCTCCACAGTTTTTACCAATCCCAATGACACTCAAACACCTTTCAACTGAGCCATAATACAGATAATAATAACGGCACAGAACATTCACACTGCAAAAGATGGCATTGGACATAGCAAAGACAAATTGAACCAACACAAGATTAAAAAAAAAACAGGGCAGGGCTGGAGAGATGGCTCAGCGGTTAAGACACTTGCCTCCAGTGTCTAAGGCCCTGGGTTCAATTCCCCAGAATCCACATATGCCAGACCCACAAGGTGGTGGCCCTGGTGCGCTCTCTCTCTCTCTCTGCTTGAAAATGAATAAATAAAATATTTAAAAAAAAACAGGGCAAACATCAAACTCTATAACTCTAAGTCTGATAATAACCAATGACTGGTCTCCAGAGTTCCAATTCCATCCCTCCAGCTCAGCTACTCACAGTCTGGGAAAACTTCACTGGATATTGGCAGCTCTCCTTGGCAGTCATTCCATAGTCCTGGGATTTCACTGGGTCTCCATTGCAAGCCACGGTTCATCCTCATGGCTCTGTTGGGCTTGCACTCAGATAATCCAGCAGGCCTGCTTCACACTGCCCATGGTCACTTCCCAAAAACAAAACCATGTTGCTAATGCAACGACCCTCTCTTCTTGCATTTGTTCTACTCCATAGAACCAGGTGGGCTACCAATTTGTTAATCCAGGGAAGAAAAAAAGCCAACTTTAAAGAGCAGGAATACTTCAACATTCAGGCCCCCTACTTCAAAAGAGACTACATTCTTCCTGCTGTCCCAATGCAGATCAGATGGTCCAGTCTCAATGGTTGTCATCTCTCAAACAATTGCAGCTGAATGGGCAGCCAGTTTGGCTCAAAAAGATTTCATTTCTTTCTGTGCTATCTCCATCTGCTCACACCAGTCCATTTCTATGTGAAGCAACCCTGCACACATTCTCAGAACAGAGGTAGAATGCAGCAAGCATCTCATACAAATTGCTTCTAGACCAGTCTCAACAAAGTTCTTTCTCACACTCATAAGCCAAACTTCACAGTCCATAGTTCTTACTTCATTCAGGTCCTTCAACGCTGACCAGAATGGTCCATCAAGCTGTGTACTTACAGAACTTCAAGGTGTCTCTTAGGCTGAGGTTTCAAATCTTTTCACATTCCTCCTGAAAATTAGTTCCAAAAAAACCAGCTACAGAATCTATGTTCTAGCAGCAAAGGCCGACCCCACTCCCAGTACCAAAACTGTTATAGTCAGCTTTTTCATTGCTGCAGAAAAAGAGCCCGACCAAAAGGCAGCATTTGGAGGAAAGGGTTTATTTTGACTTACAGACTTGAGGGGAAGTTCCATGAAGCCAGGGAAAATGACAGCATGAGCAGAGGGTGGACATCACCTCCACCATAGCACTGCAAACAGCTGCAGGCAGGCAAGGGGGCAGCGAACTATAACCCCCATAACCCTGCCCACAACAAAACTTCCAACAAGGTTCCAATTCCAAAACTGTCATCAGCAGGGGATCAGACATTCAGAACACATATATTTGTGGGGAACACCTGGATCAAACCATCACAAGCTGCTTTTGGAAAGGTGTTTGTCCAGCAACATGAAGTGGCTGTGACAAGAAGGGACTGTGTAAAAGCTCACAGAAAGAAAACACTGGGTCCCTGGAGGCCACTGACATAGGGGACCTGGGTTACCTTCCCAGTTAATGAAGCTCAGAGTGCTTGATCCACAGCATTCCCCAGCAGGTGCATAATGAGATATCTCTCTCTTTTAGTTATTTTTGCATAGTTGTGACCAAAGACACCTGAGAATCATTTCAAGTAGGGAAGATATATTTTGGCTTCTGTTTTCAGAGGGCCCCATCCATGATCACTTGGCTCCATCCACACACTTGGGAAGAACACCGTGGCAGTAGGAGTGTGTGAGGGAGGCGGATGGTCACCCCATGATGGACAGGAGGCAGAGATCAAGGAAGGGTCTAGGGACCTTCTATAGCCTTCAAAGACCCAACCTCAGGGGTTCACACTTCCTAAAGTTTCCAGAACCTCCTAAGACAGCACTGTAAACTAGGAACAAAGGTTGAACTCATTGGCCAGTGGGGGATATTTCAGATGCAACCATAATATTCCAGACTCCTATGGATCAGGGAAGGAAGGGAGGAAGCAGGGTTAGCTGTCGCTAGCCATGTGGCACAGGGCAGGAGCACTCCAGGTTGCAGGGTATGAAGTGAGCTGACACACACGGTTTCTGGTTGGGGAAGGAAATAAGAGCTGGAGAAACTGATGGTCTGGAGTGGGGACTGCTGGAGACAGGAACTACCAGTGATTGCTGAGGGTCCTTAGCAGAAGGTAGAATTCCTTCTATAGGGCTGAGAGTTGAGGAGGAGAAGGAAAAAGGAGAAGATGGAGATAAGGCAGAAGGGAAAATGGAGAGGGAGGTAATGCTTCATCATAAAGTTAGGATCCCTTGCCACAAGGACTAATACAGACAGCCCACGGAGGAGGATATACAACTGATCAGGGATGGGGAGGGGGGGAATTGGGGAATTCGGGATAACAACGCATGGTTTGCCCACTAAATAATGTAACTCATTATGGACAATAAATATATATTTAAAAAAAAAAGTTAATGAACCTCTCTAAGGTCTGAGGTCCTTATAGAACGCATCCCCAGCCTGGTCTCCACCTCTACTCAGAGGCCAGGGCACAGGTTCTCACTGTGATTGACTAGATGGTGGTATTTCATGGGAAAATCTCCAACTGGTTTCTTGGTTCTTTTTATAAAATCCCCATAGACCAAAGGTGAGAGAAAAGTGTGAAACTGTGAGTTTGGGTGTCAAACGGTTCTGTGTCTAGTGGATCGTTACACCTTGCAGCTGAGTGACGATGGCTCATCAGCTCTCTCGCTCTCTCTCTCTCTCTCTCTCTCTCTCTCTCTCTCTCTCTCTCTCTCTCTCTGATTCAAGTTCCCTTTGTCTGTAAGCTGCTGAGAGACGTGCCAGTCTCCTGGGCTGGTTGCAAGGCTGGAATGAGGTCCCAAGGTGGCACACACTGTTGAAGCTACTGTTGTCTGTGGTCATGGCAACATCACTCTATGAGACATGTGACCTCTGTGCAGGGCCCTATAATTCCTTTGCTGCAATTCATGTGCCTACCTGTCCACATGATGGTATGCAGGTGCCTGCTTGTGGTTGTGGGTAGGCACAAGATATACATGTGTGTGCATGAGAATGGGTGCATGGGTGTGACATCAGAGTGTGTGACTCCCAGGGCTTGTTAGAGGCGGTAAATTTTAGGCTACAGCCTGGGGAAAGAGACCTCTGCTCAGGCAGTGGCCAGTGCAAAGGCTCTGAGGCCAGGGGGCAGTTGCATAGCAGGACAGGTCTGAAACATCATAGGGTCATATTGCATTCCAGGGTGCTTTTCCTATATCCCACAGGTGGGGCTGGATGGTATGACCCGAGCAGGACTGGCCAGCCACTCTGTCTGTTGTTCACATCCATCTATTGACCCAGGAGTGATGTAGGATATTGCTTCCCCAGTGTCAAGTTCTTCTTCTCCACAGTAGGTGGGGGCAGTGATACTGAGGCTGAGCCCAGCCTGCATTCAGGGACCCCACTCAGCACCCATCTTTTTTGCTTCATTCCTAGAGGTTCTGTGACCAGGTTCTGTGGGTCCATCCATCTTGCTTTCTCTCCTCTGTCATCTCCCTCTTTGGCTTCACTCAGGCTGCCTGGATGCTGAAGTTGCCAATACTAGATCCCACTGTCACATAGATAAGGTGTCACGGACAGCCACCGAGGGGCTGAGTCTGTTCTGCACCCTCTGTGCCGGAAGGAGGCTAAATCTTGATTACATGCAGTGTTTTCACATTCTTTGACAGAATTCTGCTTTCTGCAAAGATGGGGGCTGGTTAGTGTTCCCCATCTGCAGCTTAGCCTCTGTGTGGTCTTGATGAGGACATAGCTTGGGAGCCAGAGCTGCTATCATTTTCTCAGGAAGCCAGGGTTGACCTGTAGAAATGAACAGTGGAGCTGAGAGCTGGAGCCCGGGCGAGGCAATGGGGGCTGGGAGCCCACATCCAGCTGAGGACTCAGACACTCGTCTTCCTCATCAGTGGAAAATTATGGCCCTGTGGGGAGAACTCCAATTGGGTGGGTGCGTCTTGTAGAGGTTGACCCACACAAAGTGGGCTGGGATCCACTGTCATCCAAAGGAGAAAGAGAAAGACCCCCAGGAAAAGGGAGGTGTTTGTGAGTCATGGCCCTCTGTTGCATGTGTGAAGTTACATGGACATTTGGTCGATCTAAATTAGCTGAAAAAAATTAAAATCTATTTGTCACACCAAACTTCTCGAATTCTACTGATGTGTTTAAAACATTATTTCTGGGTGTTGGGAATATGGGTGCCCCCACCTCTCCCCCTGTCTTATCCTGTGTTCATTCCAGTGCCACTAGCTTGTCCCTTTGTGTGGTGACTGGGTGACAGTTTGGGGATGTCTCATTGTCTCATCAGGGCAGAGGTGAGGGAGTCAGTGTACCTCAGCATAGGTCTCCACCTGATAGTTCCATGCTGATGGGCCCTGGAAAAGTCTCTGAAGTTGACTTTGGTGGGAGAAGCATGGAAGACGAGTAGGGGCAGATGTCCTTGGCGAAGGAAGTCCCTTGGTCCAGGAGAGGGGAAGGGAGGTGACAAGGCTGGCTAGATCTGGCAGGTCTGCGTGCCCTGGGGCCTTCAGTTCACATCCATTGCTCACCCTCCTGAGGAGTGGACCCTAGGGAGACAGTCTTCCAATGACCTGACATGATCAAGGTCTGATGTAACAATTTTTACCAGTCAGGATAGCAGCAACTATATGAGAAGTCTTCACCCCAGAATAGAGTCTGTGGTCCACACACTCAGGGGTGTGAACTAGGCTGGTTTTCCAGAGGAAGGGACTGTGTCACTGGAGTTGAGCTGCTTGAGGTGTCTAGGAGCTGAGGAGGGAGTCAGGGTCAAAGCCAGGCCTGGCCTGGTTCATCAGTGAACACGAGAAGCACCTTTGCTGTTCCAACAGGATCCCAGCTGCCTCCAGGGTGCCTTTTCCTGAAGAGAGCACCAGGAAACCCACTGGATAGCTTGGCAGACACAATTGCGGCTGATCAACCCAAGAGCAGGGTCCTTCTGCTTCTGGTTTTTCTCATGGAACGCAGCAGTGAGCAGAATCCTATGTATGGCTCAGGAGCCTCCCTGCTGAGGAGAGGAGGCCGGGGATCCTGGAAAGAAGGGAAGTAAAGGGAAGCTGCAGGATCTGAGCTCAGCCTTGCCTCCTTTCCCCATCTCAGAAGCCTCGGTGGCTCCAAGCAGGAATGAAGGCAACACTCAAATTATCACCACTCCTCCCCCTCATCCCTCATGCTTTCCAATGCCCTGCCACATGACGTTTCTTGAAATGATACTGATGGGACATTATGATACCTGCCTGGCTCTTGCTGGGAGGTCATTGCTATGTGTATTCAAATAGCCTTGCCAGGGCCCAGGGCTCTGCTCTGTGGGGCCAAGCTGGGATACAGAGCTGCCTCCTTCCCCCCACCCAGGGTCTTGTCCTCTCCTAAGCTACTGTTGGATGAAGCTGAGGCCTGGGTCACTCCAAGGTCCCTTCGCTCCAAGCATCTGAGTAGGAAAGCCTCAGCTAGTGTGATGGTTAAGTTTTGTTGTCAACTTGACTTTTTAGTACTCTTGGGAGGGTCTCTGAGGATGTTTATAGGAAGGCAGACCTCTCAGTAGGGGGCAGGATGCAAGGAAGCTCAGGGGAGCTAGAAATGAGCATCCCTTCCTGGGAGGGCAGTGCAGGAAGGAAATTCCAGAGACTCAGGAAGCTAACAAGTCTGGGGAAGGGTTGCAAGATCCCACCCTAAGGCTATATAAAGGGGAAAGAGATTTTTCTCCTTTCACCTCCTGCCATTTTGTTGGTGCATGTGTGGTGGTGGTGATGGGTTTCTCTCTCTCTGCTTGGACCTGTGAAAGAGAGGGACAGCCTCTTTCACCATTATGGAACTTCCCCTGGGTCTGTAGCTTCAATAAACCCTTTTCTCCCATAACTGCCTGGTTTGGAGATTCATCCCAGCCGCATGTGGCTGACTAGGACAGTTTGGCACTAGGGCCCAGCAGCTATGCCGGCATCCTTCTGTGTGGCGGCTTCAGGAGAGCCAAAATCTCTCAGTGGCAGCTCAGGGATTCTACGTACCTTGTCAGGTAGACGCTGGCCCGTTGTGTAATGATCACATGGAAAGGTTTTCAGGAGGAAGAGCCTCTGAGCTGGGAGCGAGCGCTGTTTTCATTTCCATCTCCGTAAATAGCAATGATGGTAATTCCTTGTGAAAAACGCTCTGGGTGACTCCAATTAGGGGAAACAGTCAAAGCTTGTGTCATGTCCTATGAAAGCCAGAGAGTGCTGATAGAAGGGCCCTGTTCAGGTTCAGGGAGCCCCACGGTGCACGTAGTGTGGCATGAAGGTGCCATAGACTGGCTCAAGCCAGGTCCCACAGAAATCTAGACAAGGGGACATTTGTCACCAAGGGACACCCTTCTGCCACTAAACTCCATACTTACAAATGGTCCCACTGAACTCGGTTGCATAGAACAGAACCCTTCACATGCCATCCATCAGTAGTGGTGTATTTTTAGTGACAGCTGCCCCTGGGAAGCTGGAGAGAGAACCTAAAAAATGCAGGCGGGTCTCACAGCTGCCAGGAGGGGCTCGGGCTTTGGAGGGTCTGGATCAGAGGAGATGGAGGTCAGCGGGGTCGTGTCACAGCTGTTTCTGGGGAAGTCACCGGAGTTGTTTGAGAGGCAGTCACTGACAGGCTCGCCTTGGATGTGGGTCGACACTTTGGTGACACTGTCTCAGTTCGTCTGTTGCCCATCATGGGGCTGAGCGTAACTTTTGGAACCTGTGGAGTGAGTGTGGGGACACTGGACTGCGGCCTGTCCCTGAGGCCTGGCATCATTGTCCCAGGATTACCTTACCTCTGGTATTCAAAGCTGATTGCTTCTCTGCTCCTACCAGCTGCAAGGCTCCAACCCTCCCCAGGGTCCAATCTGAGCCCTCCACGAGGGCCACAGCCCCAGAGCAGGTCTCCATAGCAAGCATTCTTCCTTCCAGGTAGAAGCATCTAGAAGGACATAGTACCCACCTACCAGGGAAGCTGGTGGGTAGAGCCTTAAGCACTTACTTCCCCTAGAGCCTTCTTGTGTCCAGTTCCATTGGCTTCAGCCTCGCTTTCAAATTAAAGCAAATATATACAGATTTTATGCGGCACCTGGAAATCTAAACGGAAGTCCGCTTGTTTGTGTGACAAGCGCTTTACCTACTGAGCCATTTCCCAATTCCCTGTTTTTTTGTGTGTGTATGTATGGGTGGTGTGTATGCCAAGGTTTATGTGTGGAGGTCAGAAAACCACCTCAGGCTGTGGCTCTTTGGCTCCCACTTTGCCTGAAAGAGACGGAGTATCTCTTGCTCTCTTATTCATTGGTTTATTTGTTATCAATGAATTCCTTGACTCTGCAAACATCAGACTAGCCAAACTAACCAGTCCTTGAGCTTCAGGAGTTCTCCTGACTCTGGCTCCCATTGCCTCAGTTGCACTGGGGTTGCAGACGTGTGTGTCAGCCACTGCATCCAGCTTTCCATGGGTTCTGAGGCTCAGAAATCCAGCCAAGTGCCTTTACCACCGAGCATTGTCTCTAGGTTGTCCCCAGGCTGTCTCCAGGCCCCTTCATGTGGATCTTTCAAATAGGCTCCGACTTTCTACGTCCAGCCCTGTTGCATCTCATCCTTGCCCCCAAAGTCCAGGCCTTTCCTCTCCTCCCTCCCTACAAGCCATGTCTGCATTCAGGCCTAATCTCACCAGTGAACCAGGGCCTGGAGGATTCTGGGGCAGGCAGTGGGGGGAGGGCCGCAGCAGGACAATGGGGCCTGTGTTGTAGGTGGGCAGAGTCTGCTGGACGGGTGGTGAGCGAGCGGTCGGCTCCTTGCAGAGTCAGCGATCTGCAGGCACGGGGCGGTGGGGCTCATTAAGAGGGACTCGCTCCCGGCTGGCTCAGCATCAGAGGCCCACAGCAATGGCTGTTTTGCTCAGGAAGCTGGGGACATATGTCCTGGTGGAGAACAAACCAGGGCAACGAGGTGCCGGCAGGCCCTCCCCCAGCCCCTGGCCTTTATCAGTTTCCTCCTCCCTTTGGCCACAAACAAAAGGCCCAGTACCTGGGGCCCGGGAGACACCATGACACAGGATGTTCCCAGCATTTTGGATATTTCCTCCCCAGTCTGACTGATATGTCCTAGAGAAAGCGCTGCTCGGATTCTCCAGGGAGCTTGGGGCTGTAAAAGCTCCAAAACACAGTAATAACAAAGCCATAAATCTGGCCCTGCAACGGCAGCTCCTGGCGGAGGGCATCCAGCCCGGGGCCAGGCTGTGTGGCCGTCAGAAGTCCAAGAGCTCAAGAGGGTCAGAATTCTTGGAGCCATGGTTCTGTGCCTGGTTGGCTCTGGTCAGATGTGTGAGCACTCAGGAGTTGTGTGTGGCATCCAGTGGGAGCGAGGCAGGATAGGGATTTAGGGAGGCAGTGGGGAGAAGGGCCAGAAGAGCCTGGTGCCTGCTCTGGTCATTCTGAAAGGGGCCAAACTTACAACCTTGCCAGGCAGAGTGGCCAGCTCCTCTGCCAATGTGACCGTGATACCACCCATGGGCACAGTTGGATACTAGGGGAGTGAGATGTCCACCATGCTTGCAGCCCAGTGCCAGATGGCAATCACTGAGGTCCAGTCTCTGCTCCAGTTCTCATAACTGCTGTGAGCTGGCAGCTGAGGCCAAAGTCTACCAGTCTGTCCATTTAGCACATAGGAACCTCTCCAGGTTCTCATCTACAGGGATTTAATTCAGGGAGGCTGGTTGACAGGCCACGAGTGAGTGGGAATATCTGTCATCCAAGGTGATGAGGACTTAGGGAGACCAGCAACATCCGGTCACCAAAAAGAAGAGATGGTTCATAGAACCTAGAGACTGAGGCCACCTGGTGAAAACTGTCATCTTGGTGGTCTGTCTGGCAGAAATAGCAACCATGATGAAGGGCTGTTTCTACTGAGCCAATAATGATGTAAGAGAGAGAGAGAAGAGAAAGGATGATGGTGGTGATGATAGCGACAGTGAAGATGGCAATACTGTCACTCCTCAAGCCTTTGCTGTTAGACACTGAGCTAAGCGCCTGTCCATGGCACTTAACCATGTATCTATCCAGTGACCCAGATGTTATTCTGTGAAACTGTTCCCACTGAAGAGAAGAAGAAACCAAGGTGAGGGGAGTAAAGAAACCTGCCCAGATCACACCACTAGGAAGTGGCAGGTACGGTCACCACAGGTGTGTTCGATGCTAAAACTGTATGTTTGGCCCCACGGTGTGGCCTTGTGCCAGGCACCTCTGGCGATGTTATTCTTCAGGGCTGGAACTCCTGGTCCCAGTGAAGTCAGGTAATACGTGGGGAGAGCGGGCTCCTCTGCTGTTCTTTCAAAGCCACCAGGGCTTCTGGCAGGGTGAGGATTACCATGGTGCCAGAGCAGAAGCAGGCAGGGCTGCCTCTGAAATGAAAGGAGCCACTTTGTCCCCCATGTCTCCCCACTCTCTGTCAGATGTGTCTGGGAGACCAAGTCAGGTTGGGAAGAAGCAGGGAACTGGGAGGAACAGAGACACCAGCATAGACAGTGTTGGAGCTGGGGGGGGGGGCAGATGAGAGCCTTTGCGTGCCTAACTCTGCAACCAGGACATGAGGATCCAGGAGTCTAGAACCTTCTCTCCTTAGCCCTCTGAGACTCTTCCATGTTGATTTCCCATCTGTTCATCAGGAACTGCTGGATACCTCCTTCCTGATAGGTTTAAATGACCATGCTAAAGACCTCCATGTTGGGGCAGACCTGGAGAGTGAGGCTTGGGTGACAAAGGTTATGCTATAGGGTCTGATGGCTCAAGACCTCTGAGGCCCGGGACCATGGCTGGGGGCGCGGAGGGGACTTCCTGCTTGATGGTCCGTTGCTCCCAAATCCAGTATCTATCATCCCATGTGTGATATCATACATGACATACATCACATACTAAATGAGCATGTGGTGCCCATGTTGGCTGCAATCAGTGTGACAATATGACGAAGATAGAGTCAGTAGATTGAGTTCCAGAAGTGCCCCGAGGGGAATAGGGACACCTTGGTGGCCTGTGACTCTAGATGGGGCCATGCTGCCACACACCCAGGTGCTCCTAAAAAAGCTTCAGGAAAGAGAAGCAGCTGTTCCTAATCCCAAAGCCGTAAAAAGTAAGGAAGGGCCTCATAATGAAAACGCTCAGGACGAGGCTGCCTGTCGCTCACTGGCTTGTCAGTCTCAGAGCCACAGTAAGAACAGGCAAGGACTTCGAGCAGTCCTCCCCTCACTGCATGCATGGGGGCATCTGCACATGTCGCAGGTAGCGCTCCTTCCTCTGTGCCACCAGAGAGATGGCAGGATACACCGGGGGTCACCCTCGAGGAACCAGCACTCCCCCAGCCGTGACTCCAGTGGTCCTGGATCAGCTCCAGGCTGCTGCGAGATAGAAAAGTCCTGAGTCGCATGTTCGGCTCATCCTGTGGGGTAGGAAGGAAGGACTCCAGACATAATTAGAAGTGTTTCAGAAGAGTGGAAAGTTCTCAGGAAATGTATTATCATTAGCGCTGGCCTCCTCCTCCCTGGAGAGCGAGTGCAAGCACATGTGTGCTCATTGCGCGTGCGTACGCTGGCTGTCCATCTTCCTGTGCGAGATCCTTCTCCCAGAATAAAGCAAACCCCGGAGCTGCTTCTCTGTGTGCCCTTGCCTTGAAGGAGAGCCAGGGGCTGTCAGCCCCAGAGGTGTCTTGTGCCTCGAGGGTCTCCGATCATCCATGCTTCTTCGATTTCTCCACCTGCACAGCAGAGACCTCTCTGGGTTGCTCAGAGATCTCTCTGGGTTCCAAGATTCTTTCTTTTGGCAAGAAAATCCAGATGTGGTGATCCAGACTCTAGAGCCCACAGCTGGACTCCACAGCTGGCTGCTGGGTCCACCAGGCTAACTTTGCCTTTTCCCTGGGAGTGTGATCTTCGGGAAGAGTGTCCCCACTATTGCTGGACCTCAGTTTCTCTGTATGTGAAGGGGAGGTGAGAAGAGCAATACTTATGGCTGGGATTCACCCCCTGGAACAGTCATTATATGCCAGACCCCTCAGCGTCTCAGGACCTGCCGACTTCCCACATTCTGGGGACGCCATCTGACCACAGCTATTTTTCAGGTGGCACACTGACTGACCCTTGGCTGCTAGCTGGGTCAAAGAGAGGACGTCCCCAGAAGTTCATGAGAATCTAGCTGACCCCTCCTTTGGGCAGGCCCCGAGATAAAATGCTGATTGTTGTAGCTGGGAAGCATTAGTTATCCAAATAAATCACGATCATAAGGGCTCAGTGGGTAAAGTTTTTGCCCTGTGAACATGAAGACTTGAGTTTGGATCCTCAGCACCCATGTAAAAAGCTGGGTGAGACAATGCGGGCCTGTCATCCCAGTGCTGTGCAGAGGAGACAGGAGGCTCCCTGGGATTTGCCGGCAAGCTCCTTGTCTGGCTGCATCATGGAGTTCCATATTTAGTGATAGACTCTCTCTCTCTAAAACTCCAGTGGAGAGTGATTGAGGACAACATCCAGCATGAACCTCTGGCCTTCACATGGATGCGCACACACATGTACGCACACAGACCTCTATAGCCCGAAAATCATTCATGAGAAGCTGGTGTCATGATGCATGCCTGTCCTCCCAGCACTGAGGTAGGAGTTCAAGGCCAACCTGGGCTGCAGAGTGAGACTCTGCTTCCAAACAGGACAAGACAAAATGATCGCTAGTTCACTTCTGTGATCATAATTTTTTTAAAATCTCATAATGATTTTACTGAGGCAGAATTCATCGGCCAGAAAACTCATTGATAAGTGTGTAAATTGATGTTTTTAGTGTTTCACAACCATCATCACAATCAACTAAGAATATTTTCATCACCTCCCCACTGACCCACACTCATTAGCTCAGGGCAGCTTCCTCTTCCTCCTCCTCTTCTTCCTCTTCCTCCTCTTCTTCCTCTTCCTCCTCCTCCCCTTCTTCTTCTTCCTCCTCCTCTTCTTCCTCCTCCTCCCCTTCTTCTTCTTCCTCCTCCTCTTCTTCCTCCTCCTCCCCTTCTTCTTCTTCCTCCTCCTCTTCTTCCTCCTCCCCCTTTTCTTCTTCCTCTTCCTCCTCTTCCTTCTCTTCCTCCTCCTCTTCTTCTTCTTCTTTTGAAGGATAAGTTAAGAAAGATTTATTTTAGGAAAGAAAGTAAAACAGAAACCTCCTGAGTTAAGAGAGGTTCGAAACAGATAACCCCCAGAGCAGCTTTTCAAAGTCACAGCAGCTTTTATCCTGCCAGGAGCTCTGTGCAGCTCTTGACCAGCACATGAAGGGATGCAGGTGTGTGTACATGTGTGCAGGTGCACAGGTATGTGTGGGCACACATGCATGTGTGTGGAGACCTTAGGACAACCTCGGGTGTCATCTTCAGGAATGTCATCCATCTTCTTAAAAAATTATTTGTTTATTTATTATTTGCAAGGAGAGAGAATGGACGTGCCAGGGCCTTCAGCCTCTGCAAATGAACTCCAGATGCATGTGCCACTTTGTGCATCTGGCTTTACATGAGCACTGAGGAATTGAACCCAGCTCATTAAGCTTTGCAGGCAAGTTCATTAACCACCGAGTCATCTCTCCAGCACCATCCTTTTTTTTTTTGTTTGTTTGTTTTTACAGCAGGTTTCTCTCTGGTCTGGAGCTCACCAATTTGGCTAGACTCTCTGGCTGGTGAGTGTAGGGCTCTGTCTATCACCGCCTCTCCAGTGCAGGGAGAAGAAGCACACATTACCACCTATGTCAATTTTATGTGGGTTCTGGAATCAAACTCAAGTCTTCATGCTTGCAAGGTAAGCCCTTTACCAAATGAACCATCAAATCTTGAGGTCATTTTGTTATTAAACGTTAGTTCCATAAATCTCTGATTTCAAAATATCTAGAAAAAATTCAAAAGTCTTAAAACATATAGACAAGTTTAAATGACTGTGGAAGACCTCCAGCCTTTTCTTTCCTCTCATGGAGGCATTCATGATGACATTTCCTATAACAAAAAAGGCTCTCCTAGTTCACTGGGATTGTTTCTCTGTGCATCTCATACAGTCCCGACAATGGGTTGCACACATGTGTAGCTAGAACAGTCCTTAGCAGTAGACCACCCAGAGGAAATGCCAACTATCAGGACCACATCATGGCTGTCTCCACTTTACTGCTGAGGACACCAAAGTCTGCATGGTGGCGTAATGGCCCAAGTGACCTTGGGGCTCATGAGCTAAACGAACCATCTATATAGATGGAGCTAATAAGCCCAGGCGAGCGATCTGCAAGGGCCCTTCTCTCCACAATCAGGGACATGAGTTTCACCTCTGCCACCCAGACTAGACTCCGAGCTTCCTTGTCTGTTTCAGCCCTTGTTATCAGGATCACTTGCTCATGATGTTGGTAGAGGTGAGACAGGATCTCACCAGATGTCCCTAACCCTAACCCTCAGCAGGTGGGGGTGACAACTTCCAAGGTGGCCAGGGGAAACTGAGACCTTGATGTTTCCCAACAGGTGTGCATCCCTCCTGCAGTGCCGGTTTGGGCGGGTGCCACCCTGCAAGGCGCCGGGTGCAATGATGTGCCCCAGTAGCAGGAAACCTTGGACAGACCTCAGGAAAAGCAAATCCGTTCTCCCGCTTTCCCAGAACCCAAGGGCTTCCCCTCATGTTGCTCTTGAACCTGAGCCCATCCTGGACCTGGACCTTGATCAAAGAGGGTGTTTTTGTTTTTCCTAAAGTGCTGGGAGAGATCCGATCAGTGGGATCTCAGGTGCAGTGACTCAGCCCTTCCCAGCTCCTGTCACCTTCCTGACACAGCCCCAAATGCAGCAACTGCAGACCCTCTTCAACAGACACTTGCTCCTTGGAGGCCCCCACAGCATGGAAGGGTATTGGAGTTGTAACTGGACCAAGACAAGGGGTTTGCCTCAGGTTCTTCTTGAGTCTCTGTGGCTCAAGGGGTAAGGGTGACATCACAGTCCCTGCCTCATGGACTTGGTCAAGATGACTTGAGGCATAGAAGATGCAGGCCAAGTCCCAGAAAGGGTCCTTGGCATGGCTTGATTTCCCTTGACCTTCCTGGTTCTCCAGAAGTCACTTCGGTAGAAGGTTCTAGAACCTACTCAGCTTTCTTTCCTAAGCTCCTGATTAGCTGAGAACTTTCTAGAACCAACAGGGCATCTGGATTAATGCCCTCAGCGTCACTCACAACAGGGATGCGCACAGGTGAATGGTCCTTTCCTCCTTAATCTCCTTTGCCCAGCCCCTCCTGTGCTTTCTGACTTCACCTGTGCGTGATCCGTGAGGACTCGAGCCCTTGCCTCTGGCTGAGGAGTCACTGAACACTGAGGCAGGAGTGTTCAGTCCTATTTTCCATGAATAGCTCGGATGCAGAATGAGCACAGCTTATGCTCAGATTCTGTTCTAGTCCTTATTGATCTAGGCAACACCAGAGAGCCTGTTGGAGACACTCATTTATCTGTCATGTGACCTTTCCATGTGACCGATTGGCTACTCCATGCCTGGTGCTGAGTGAGAAGTGAGGCTGGCCTTGATCCAGAACCCTGGAAGGGTCAAGTCCACGGCGGCAGGAACTGTGTTCCCATGGGCACAGGACCAAAGATGTGTCCCACAATCTGGATATGTGGATTTTCAGAGGATGGGCTTATCAGCCTGGGTGTCCCCAGAGACACGTGAGCCAAGAGAGGCATTTTCTCTGGAACCTGAAGAGAAAGTCCTGTGACAAGATCATGCCACAATAGCATCCAAATAGGAGGAAAAACCTAGGAGGGCTCTGAACATGAAAGAGACTGTCTGAGAAGCGTGGATGATGTTACAGGCAAAGTGACCTAACCTCTCTAAGCCTCTGGACTACCGCAGTGACGTGGCAGAGATGTCCAGTTGTCCTTAGGGCCAACTGAAAGGACTCAAGGTCAGCCTCAGGGATCTGAGCTGGAGACAATCAGTACCATCAGAGTTGAGTTTTGGTGGTAGGGCTTAGCTAGTCTTAATGGTACCATCTGGCTCCTCTCATCTTTCTATAAGAAGAATATATTGTAAGAAGGAAAAAAAATGTGTATTTTAAAGTCAAAAGAGAAGGGTGGTTGAGCAGCTGTGTGGAGACCAGCTAAGATGGGGAGTATGTGGCACAGCTCTGGGTGTTGGAAGCTTTGGGCCTGAGGGGTCTCCTGTGAGATTCTGATGAATTTGGTGAGCCTCATCATAGAAGCAAACTCCCCCAGCTCCAGCTCGCTCACAGGGCCATTCATAGGCAGATATGGATCCAGTGCAAGGCCCTCTAAACTTGAGAGATTGTTATAGGAATTTGGCCAGACTGTTTAAGGACTTCCCAGATGCATGCTTCAGACAGGAGACCATTTCCATATGAAGAACATCCAGGGAAGATGGAGTTTATAGTGAAGAAGAGTTGGGACTTAGAGGCCCTGGAGGAGCCTCCTGGCAGATATAGGCAAAACCTCCTCACTCCAAGGGAATTGAATGTTACTTACACTGATCCCCAAACCACAGATTTAAAAATATATTTATTTATTTGCAAGGAGAGAGAGAGAAAGAGAGAAATAGAAATAGAAGAGAGACAGGCAGAGAGAATGGGCGCATCAGGGCCTCCAGCTGCTGCAAAGAAACTCCAGATGCATGCGCCACTTTGTGCATCTGACTTTACATGGGTTCTGGGGGATCAAACTTGGGTCATTAGGCTCTGCAGGCAAACACCTTAACCACTGAGCTATTTCCAGCCTAAATCACAGGTTTTGACTCAGGAAAAGCCTGGACACTCTCTGAAAGGAAGTGGTTACTAGAAATAGTTGGTGAAGGCTAGACCTCTCCTCTGAGGCTGGCCTGGCCTACTGGAGGTTTGGTCCTCCCCCTGTCAATCCTCACCCCACCTGTCTACAGGGTGCAGACCTCCTCCCTTCAATGACATCTCTTCTCTCGTGAGTGAGTGCTCCAGGATTTCCACGTCCTCTCTGGGTTTTCAGACTGCAAACAAAAATGCATTCATTCCCCAGGCCATACCGTAGCATTTCATTATCCACTTAGAGTCACATTACAAAAATAGCTTTAAGCAGTTTCACTTGAAATATTGACCACATCCAGCCACGGGACGGCGAGGTTTTGTTTGGTTGTCTAGCCTTGGCTCTGAGGCATAACTTTTCACGCTAATAGTGTACACACCCGTCACGTTGACACAAGCAGAGATGTCAGTATTTCTTTTTGCCTCGAGTAAATGGTGGGGGGGAAAAAAGCAGGAGAAAAAGAATGTCCAGAAAGGCTTGTGCCAAACTCTCATCACGACTCTACGGAACTCACAGTCTTCCTCCCCGGTCCTTGAATTCCTTTGGTTTGAGGGCACAGTCCATTTTCCAACCCCATGGAGCCTCCCTGGGTCCGCCTGACAGGAACAGTGCCCAGAAGGAAACTTCAGTTCCTCTCATCCCAGCTCCTCCTTGGCATCTTTGGGAAGCTCTTAAAAGATGCCCATGTCTGAACTTCACCCAAGGCTCCATGAGGTCACTCTCTTCCGGGCATAGCACAACTATTTATAAAGCTCCTTTGGCACAGCTAAGGCTGGAAGGCTGTGCCCCAGTACCATCCATGGGTAGCGTAGTAACTCTTTCCCCTGGAAGTGAGAGCAAGGTTGACCAAACAGTAAGAAGCTGCATTAGGATGCTGCATGCAGGGGAGTTACTGCTTGTTGAGGTCAGCTTTCTAGTTGCTGCACAGAAAGAACCCAAACAAAAGCAGCTTGTGGAGGAATGGGTTTATTAAGCTTATGGACTTGAGGAGAGACTCCATCCTGGCAGGGAAAACGATGGCATGAGCAGAGGGGTGGACATCACCTCTGTCACAGCACTGCAAACAGCAGCAGGAAGGTGTGCCAAATACTAGCAAGCTGGTTTATAATCCCCATAAGCCCACCCCCAACAACACAGCTCCATCGAGGTTGTAAAATCCAAACTGCCATCAGCTAAGGATCACATTCATTTGTTTGTGGGGGACACCTGGATCAAACCATGACACTGCTGGACACCAGCAGAGGTTCCTGGGTCTGCTGAGGTCTTTCTAGACCTAAAGTGAGTCCATCTTGTCATCATTCTTGCTGCTTAAAGCCTCCCATCTCCTCCTTTACAAGGGCTTTCCCACCACCCACAATACCTACTCTCTGGTCTAAGACCCAAGGCGCATCCCTCATGTGCGTTCAAGATTCTGTGGACTGGCTCCCACTGAGGAACCCAGATAAGGTGTGATGGTTGGCAACTCTGGAGTTCATCACCAAGCACACACAGGCCTGTCCTGACCTCCCCGTGTGGAACCTCAGGTTCATGAGTCTCTTTCTGGGCTTGAGCCTTCTCATGTGGAAAGGAAAATATTGGGGGAGCTCACTTCAGGGGTGGCCCCTGGAATTAGACGATCATAATGGTATAAGCTTATCGCAGCACCTTCTGTTTCTTCCTCTGGCCACTTGTCTCAATAAGATATATGTCCTTCTTGGGCAAGACTCTTCCTTGCTCACAGGTAACAGGTGCTAATTAGCTAATACTAGTGGAATGAATGAATTTTAAGACCTGGAGTCATTCATCCTTTATGTCATCTTTGGGTGGGGTCCTGCCTTTCTAGCCCATGTTGGATACCTCGTAAGTACAAACACAGGTCTTTTTTTTTTTAATTTATTGTCCATAATGAGTTACAACATTTAGTGGGCAAACAATGAGCTGTTATCCCCAATTCCCCACTGCCCTCCCCTCCCCCCTCCACTGGATAACCTCCTCCATGGGTCGTCTGGATCAGTCCTTGTGACAGGGGCCCATGGATAGCCTAGTATTCAGCCAGGTTCTCCTGGCCAAGCCTCTGGATAATCTCCCCCACAAACACAGGTCTTGACCTGACTCCATCCCCAGTTGACCTGGCTGCCTGACCTCAGCTTAGAGTTGGACTTGGCCTGTGTCTACACTTGGCACTCTCCTTGTCTTTTTCCTTGGTGTCTTTACACATTAGCCTCTGACAGTGTTATTCCTTCCTTTACGGACATGAAGTTTACTAACAATATAAGACTGACCACTCTAACTATGTGTGTGTGTGCGCTTGATTTCATCGATCATTTCTGTACTTTCTGTAAATTTGCTGAGTTTCCTTACGACAATCATTTTGAATTCTTTGTCAGGTGGTTGGTAGCTCTCCCTTGCTTTGGGGGTTGTCTGCTGGGAGACTGGTGTGACCATTGATGGCGTGATTCCTCCTTGGTTTTCCATGATTCTGGTCTTGCTTGGCTGTGTGTGTATTTGTAGAAGTAGATTTTTTTTGTAGTCCAGTATTTAAAGACTGGCTTTTTCCTCTGAGGAAAATATTAACCATTGAGAGTGAACCATTCGGTAGAATTCAATGCATTCACAATTATTATGCCAACATCTTCTCTGTCTAGTTTTAAAACATTTTTATCATTTCAAAAGTCAAAGCTCTATAGTCCATTAAAATTGTTGAAGCCAACAAGCTGCTTTTCTGCCCCCATGGATTTGCTTATTCTGTAGATTTCACATAAATGGAATCATACAAAATATGACCTTTGACTTTTTTTTTTTTTTTTTTTTGGTTTTTCGAGGTAGGGTCTCGCTCTAGCCCAGGCTGACCTGGAATTCACTACGTAGTCTCAGGGTGGCCTTGAACTCACGGTGATCCTCCTACCTCTGCCTCCCGAGTGCTGGGATTAAAGGAGTGCACCACCACGCCCGGCAATGACCTTTGACTTTTGCCTTCCAAGTGTCCCATATTTGCTCATATTCTAGCCCATTAGGGCTTTATTTCTTTTTATGATTGAGTAATGCTCTGCTGTATGGCTACACCAAGTCCTTACTCCCTCACTCATGTGCTGCTGGACATTGAGTTGCTTACACCTTTTTGGCTGTTGTGAATAAGGCTGCTAGGAACATGTGTGTTCATATTTTTGTTAAACACCTGCTTTGAGTCCTCTTGGGTACATATCCAGACATGGATCTGCCAGGTCACACCCCAACTCTGGGCAACACCTTTTGAGAAACCACCGATGGCTGCACCATGTCCCCTTCTTACATCTTTGGCTTATATTGACCTTGGTTAGGCTCATGGCTCACTTCTGACCCCTGACCCCTCTCCATCAATGGGCCAGGAATGGCCACGCAGAGACCTTGGGTGGATGGTGTCCAGCCACTTTCAAGTTGAGTAGCACTGAGGACTTTAATTGGTCTTTCTGAGCCTCAATTTTAATGTACCAAATGGGGTGATAATGGTGACCCCCTGGTGCTGTCATGAGGGTATGGGAAGTGCTCAGAGCAGGCTTAGCACACATGAGTGTTCACGAGATTTGGAGAGCATGCACTGTCACTTTTAATAAAAATCCAGCAAGGGGCTGGTGAGATGGCTCAGCAGTTAAGGCACTTGCCTCCAGTGCCTAAGGCCCCGGGTTCAATTCCCCAGGACCCTCATAAGCCAGACCCACAAGGTGGTGGCCTTGGTGCTCTCTCTCTCTCTCTCTCTCTCTCTCTCTCTCTCTCTCTCTCTCTCCTTGAAAAAGAATAAAATATTTTTAAAAAAATTCTAGCAAGCCATGCTGAACACATCTCCTACCCTAGGGATCTTGTACTCTAGGTGGTGAGAAAAATCCGTACCCACAGGACCTATCTTGATTGATTTCTGTTGGCTCAGCAACAAATAAGATAAGATATAATGATGCCAACTGCTGTGCCATTTCAACCATGTCCACGGTGAAAACAAGCTGCTTGGGCATAGAACTAGAAAGGCTACGGACAGCACTCATCCAGGAATCTTAGATCATGGACTCCCTGTCATGTACATATCATGCCATCTGGCAGACACATAAACTGAGTCTTCTAGGACAAAGGCACACTGTCAAACTGTGATACCAGGATATGGATCCAGCTCTTCTGGCTCCAAAAGCTGTTTCTGTCATGTTCTGGGTTCTTCCTTAGAAACCTTTCCAGCACCAACAAAGCCCCCCTACCTTCTCTGGTCTGGTCCTTGTAAACCCCCTATCCATCTTCCTGATGGTGGACATTGCACCGCCAGGAATTTTCTAGAGCCCAGGGGCCGCATGGGTTGTCTGAGAGGCTCTGGCCTGAGGCGATATGTGTGTTTGTCCTGTTGTGAGTATTTCCATTTGTTCTGGAAAAACAAACCTTTCTGTTGTTGTGCCTGTTTCAAAGGGACCCGCCAGGCCCCAAGGTATCCGCTGGAATGCCACACCAGAAACACAGCGTTGTTTCAGATGTATTGATTTTTATCAGCTTTTGACCTCCTTTATTTATGAAAAGTATCTGGCTCTAAATACGGCACTTTGAAGGCAAAAGCGATAAGCGACCAAATGTGTCCCCAAGGTGACAAGATCTTGCCTGTCCGCACCCTGGTCTGCTGTGATAGGAAGTTTCTTCTGCCATATGAACTTGTGTTCAGGAATCAGGGAAATCAGAGCCTTTTGCATCCACACTGAGTTAACCCAGATAGACTTGGGACAGGGAAGCACTTGGGTGTCTTTGAGTCATGGCCAAGGTCAGTGCGAGCGGCATGAAGTGAACACGAAAGGCCAGCTCAACCCGTGTCCATTGAAGCCACAGGTCTGTCTGTCTTCTGCACCCATGGAATCCTTGGTGAGTAAGTGGCCAGGTGTTCATGACCCTAGGGAACAGTGACCATCTGAACTGACAGGAGGAGCTACTTGGTTCCAGACAGGGGGGAAGACACCATGTATCCCTCTCTGGCCAGAGTCCCAGGAACCACCTTGGTCTCGTCCATCCAGTGTGCAGCTGTCTCTCTGACCTCACCGGCAGCTCAGATCCTCAGTGTGGAAAATATTCTTGGTGCTGACGTGTTCTCTTTTCAGTTCCCATCAAGCTGACTTCCTGAGTGTTTCTTGGACCGTGTGCGTCATATGTACGTGATGAAAGCCTTGCTGCCCATGTGAGCAGAGCTTCCTGGAGGAGCCTGGTCCTAGTCTACAGTATCTGCACTTCTGACATGCCAGGACTTTTTAAGGAACACGGTAGGTTCATTGGGTTCACTGACTCCTTTAGGACCTGCGATGTTAGGGAACATTCCAGAAAACCAGCAAAAACTTGCCCAAATTAGGGGAAATAGCATCCGTTCCCATGGTTCCATCTACAACTTTACCTTCTACCATGAAGTGCAGCAAAGATGAAGGCTCAACCCCTCCACACCATCAGTGCCATGCTCTACACCCAGGCTGGGTTTCTTAGCTCTGCTGTGCCTCTGGTTCACGGATATTGGCGTTAGCCCAGACCCTAGCTGGGAACTTTGCATGCTTGTCAGTAATGTGGCATGGCTGTCCCTGAGGGAAGTCTAGTATTGAGCTCCTACCTGGACACCAGCAGGCCATGGAGCTAAGAGATAAGCTCATACCATGACAGGCTCAGGGATTATTCTGAGCACGAGGGTCAGGGGACAGAGAACTCCATCTGCCTGCTTTTCTCACAGATGTCTGTAGCCCCTCATGGAGGGGCCATAGCAGGCACTCCAAGGATGGATCCAGGGCTTCCCCCATACCAGCTGCCTCTCAGAGTAGCTCAAGAAAGCTCCAAGTGCCTGGAGTGATGGATGGCTCAGTGGTTAAGGCACTTACCTGCATAGTCTAACGACTTGAGTTCAATTCCCCAGTACCCATGTAAAGCCAGATGTGCCAAGTGGTACATGCATCTAGAGTTCATTTGCAGTAGTTGGAGGCCCTGGCTCACCCATTCTCTTTGTCTGTCCTCTGTGTGTGTGTGTGTGTCTCTCTCTCTCTCCTTGAAAATAAAAAGATTACAAAAAGAAGGCTCCATAGGGACAATGCTGCTCCTCAGAAGTTGACAGAGGGGACAGGGTCAGCATATGCTCACACTCAGAATTCAAGCATTTGACATGGCCAGAGCCTCATTCATTCATTCATTTTTTTCTGTGATGGTTAAGTTTTGTTGTCGACTTGACCTGTTTAGTAATCTTGGGTGGGTTTATGAGGTTGCTTACAGGAAGGATTAACTAAAAAAGGAGGTCCCTCCTCCAGAGTGAGCTCTTCCTCCAGAGGGGAAGGTGGCCCTTTCAGTAGGGAGCAGGATTAAGCTCAAGGGGAAGAAAAGCTTTCTCTTCTTCCTCCTACCCCACACCTGTTTGCTGGTGTGTGTGTGTGTGTGTGTGTGTGTGTGTGTGTGTGTGTGTGTGTGTATGTGTGTGTGGTTATGTGATGGATTCTCTCTTTGTGTTTGGACCTGTGAAAGAGGGCCAGTCTCTTTTGCCATTATGGAACTTCCCCTGAACCTATAACTTCAATAAATCTCTTCCTCCCATAACTGTACCTGGTTTGGAGGTTCATCCCAGCAGTATATGGCTGACTACAATACATTCATTCATTCATTCACTGAATCATTTCTTCATGAGCATGCACAAGGTTGTGGGTTGATATGCCTCTGTGAGAACACAACCCCTTTTCTTGGCCTGCTGTAGTCCTGAGATGTTTCCTCCCCACCGTGCATGGCTGAAAACATCCAAGAGAAGCAAGAACACATGTGTAAGCATTCCCAACATGGAAGGACCTAGAAAATATTCTCAATGAGAGAGGTCGGATACCCAAGTCCCAAGGGCATAAAGATCTGTTTACAAAAAGCACCCAGAGCAGGCAAGTCTATAGGACAGAAAGCAGGCTGGGAGATGGGGAGAACCGAGTGGAGAGTGATCCCTGAGGGAGGCACCCAGTACCTTTCCAGAGAGGCAGAAGCCTTCTAAAATGGGTGAAATTGTTCTAAAGTTAGTAAAGGCTGCCCAACTGTGCAAATAGGAGTCTCCTTGAATTCCACACTTTGAAAGGTATGTGTAAATGACGTGTCAATGAAGCTGTTGGAAAGGAGAAGGGGAGAGAGGCCCCAATACAAAGTCTTTTGCTCACTGTGACTTCCTGAGATTTCTGTGGTCAGCCACCTGCCTGCCTAGACTTCTGATCCCTTGATCTTTGTGTGTGTGTGTGTGTGTGTGTGTGTGTGTGTGTGTGTGTGTGTGTGTGTGTGTGTGTAGAGGGGAGGGTTGCAGAGACCCTATGTAGAGCTGGCCTTTGGAGGTACAGCCTTGTAGGAACCTGGGGCTGGTTATACCTTGTCTTTCAAAGTAACTTTTGTCTTAAAAATGTTCTCAGGCTGGAGAGATTGCTCAGCAGTTAAGGTACTAGCCTGCAAAGCCTAACGACTCAGATTTGATCCCCCAGTACCCACTTAAAGCCACATGCACCAAGTGGCACATATAGCTAGAGTTTATTTGCAGTGGCTAGAGGCCCAGGTATGTGCATTCCTTCCCCCTTTCTCATTGCAAATAAGATAAAATAAAATAAAATGTTCTCCAGTGAGTGTGGACTTAACCTAACACACCCTCCAGTTACACTCGTGCCTTGCCCACTGTCCAAGGGGCAGGATGGTTGGGCTGGGAGTAGACACTGTGTTTCCCTCATGGGGCTACATGCCTGCTAGGGACACATTCTACTTCTTCCTGTCTCTGTCATCTACTTCCTCATCCCCTCACTTTAGGCACGAAGGTCTGATAGCCTGGTGACACAAATCAGCCTGTGACAACTACCAGAACTTCCTGGAACCCCTTGTGTTGTGAATGACATTTCTGAGTCAACCTGCCATGCTGAACGGTGAACTTCCCCTGCCCTTCTCAACACAGTTCAGTTGGAAGCGGTGGCCCCTTCTTGCTCTCTTTCCCAGGCAGAGAATGGGTGACCACCAACCCACCCCACTTCCCAGCCAGGGCAGAAGGCTCAGTAAGGCTCCTGGATCCCAACTCCATGTGTCCAGCCTCATGGCCAGGACCACTCCTCTCCTTCAACTCAGCTTTGAGAACTTGGATATATGATGTTGGACAGTTTGCTGACTCCTAGCGGGCTTCCAGAACAGTGACTGGATGTTTGCACTCCACACCTTGAGTAGTTGATCTGAGGGACAAACATCTTTATAACTAATTATTTTTATTTATGTTTTATTTTTTGCATGTGTAGTATGGGTGCTTGTGTGTATGTTGGTTCAGGATACATGTGTGCATGCATGTAGAGGTCAGAAACATGGGTGCCTTCCTCAGTCATTCTCCACCTTGGTTGTTAATACAGGTCTCTTGCTGAACCTGGAGCTCACCAATTTGGCTAGCTAGCCAGTTCCTGTCTCTGCCTTCCCAGCGCTGGGATTCCAGGCACACACTGCCACGCTTGTCTTTTACATGGATTCTGGGAATCCAAGTTCAGGTCCTCGTGCTTGTGTGCCGAGCATTTTCCTAACTGTGCATCCAATTATTTTCATTGTGAAATGTACCAAACATCCAGAGAAGAATAATGGCAGCATGTACACCATCCAGAGTGTTAACTTACTTATTTGTGAGCAGATAGAGACAGAGAGAATGGGCACACCAGCCGCTGCACACGAACTCCAGGTGCATGTGCCACTCTGTGTATCTGGCTTTACGTGGGTACTGGGGAATCAAACTTCAGGTCTTATTATACTTTGCAGGCAAGTGCCTTAACTGCTAAGCCATCTTTCCAGCCCCAGTGCTTTAACTTTTTTAAATAAACATTTTATGAATATATAAGAAAGTCTGCAAAGTGCCCAAACCATGAAGAATTTCACAATGCACAGTCATTACACCAGCACGCAGCTCCAGAGGGAAGAAAAAGACCGCTCCTTGCATCCCAGATTTTTCTCCAGCCCTACCCCCATCCCAGGCTGACCAATCCTAAATCTTTAACCACAGGGATGGTCCCTTCTGGTGTTGCAGAGAGCAGCAGGAGCCCTTGGGAGCTGCTGTCCCACCCCCATCCTACCCTTCGGAAGGGCCAGGCGGCTTCCACGTGAACATGTGCTCTGCTCATTCCCACACTCTGCAGACTCTGCTGGGGGGTCTGAGCCCACTCTTCATATCTGACACACTGTCCATGGGCTTGGATGGGTCTCTGGGTTGAGCAGTTATGCAAGGTGCAGCTGTGGATGTCCGCCTGGGAGTTCTTGATTAGCCTAGGGTGTGTCTTTTGGGTGCACACACACCATGGATGGCCCTGTTGGGTGGAGTCCATGCAAGGGCTGCTTCCTGAGGTGCCCAGCTTTCCAAAGTGGCAACCCATCCACTCTCACCAACAGTATATGAAGCCCGGTTGATCCACCCTCAGCCACACCTGGTATTTGTAGATCTTTGTAGCTAGTACCTGGGAGCACTGACGTATTTGACACGGTCTTAATTACCATTTTACTCATGACCAATGAGGATCACTTTGTCACATTTGTTAACCCATGTCCGATCCTGTCTAGCAGAGACCACCACCCTGCTTTCACCTCCCTTCTTCTCTGTCCTCCTGGAGGAATGCAGACAGCCTGTTTCCTTTTGCAGGTGTTTGCATTGCTCTTGGGACACACGTGGCAGGTGTCTGCTTGCTCAGGTAGGGTGTTAACTGTGCTATTGGCTTGCTCCCCAAGGTAGAGCCATAGTACAGAGTTGGGGAAACTTTTGAGAGGTGGGGCCCAGAGGGTGTTCTCTGGGTCATTAGAGGACATGCCCCATCCCTACATCATCCTTGTTCTGTTTGGCTTCTTCTTGACTGGGAGAGAGAAAGAGAGAGACAGAGACAGAGACACACAGAGAGAGACACACAGAGAAAGACAAAGGGAGAGAGAAAAAGAGAAAGAGAGAGAAAGACAGAGACAGAGACACACAGAGAGAGACACACAGAGAAAGAGAAAAAGAGAAAGAGAGAGAAAGACACAGACACAGAGAGAGAGAAAGAGAAAAAGAGAGAAAGGGAGAGAAGAAAGAGAGAGAGAAGAAAGAGAGAGAGAGAGAGAGAGAGAGAGAGAGAGAGAGAGAGAGACCATATACTCTGTGCTGCCTCACCACAGGGCCAACTGGTCACAGACTGGGGACAAAGTAACTGTTTTCTCTGATGATTTAGGGTATTATGTTACAGTGGTGACAAAAGCTGACCTAACACAGTACCTGAAACTATGTGTAATCTTTTTTGTTACACCAGGGCCTCCAGCTACAGCACACTTTGTTATGCTATCTGTAAAAACCTTAGCTTTTCCTTTCCTTTAATTGCTTCTACTTATCTGATGATCCCGACTTCCTGTCAGGGAGATTCCCACAACACCACACATCCGTTGACACTCCTTACACACTCACCTCTACACCATCCATCTCTCACACCACATGTCACATTCACACCTATATCTCCCTCACAGTCATGCCTCATACAATCATACCACAATATATCACTTATATTCTTGCCTCACATTCATATCCACACCTCACCTCACACACATACACACACACACACACACACACACACACACACACACACACTTCCCATTCATTCATACCTCCTCTCACATGCCTCTGATATACATGCCTCACAGGCCCATCATATCACACCACACACCTCTCAATGACACCCTTACCTCATATTCACACCCCTCACACTCAGGGCTAACCTCACACCACTCTGAGCCCTCAGGCAGGGCAAGTGCCCCAGGCACACAGCTAGGAATAATAATTCTAAGACCTGACTCGAAGCCTCAGGCATTCATTCCCTCAGAAGAGGCCATGACCCCATAGCCATCCCAGAAAGCCTCCGTCCTGATGGTGCACATAGGTCAACTGGGAAGAGACTATTTTGCTACCAACAAGCAGGGCTGGGGCTGAAAGGTGAACTCTCAGTGAGTCTCTCAGATCCAGTCATCTGCTGGACCTGGAACCTGCTCCTGAGCCTTCCATGAGGAGCTCTGCAGACATAAACTCCCCTTGTGTTCCTCCCTGCTTTAGCTCTGGTCTCACTCTGCTTATCTTTATGGAACCCAGGCTTTCTAAACACTCCATGGCTGTCCGGTCAACGTCACACGTCACAGGGCATCTGACTTGACCATCACTGCCTCTCACTGTCAGCCTAGCAAAGTCCTCAGAATCGGGCTGAAGTGGGTATAGGCCATGTCCTTCAGTATCCTGCTGTGCCCTGCACAGGGCACTACGAGTCAGGTCTTATCCTCATGGCTGCCACTGTCCCCTGGCTCTCTTGGAAAAAGCAGATTCTGCCAGGCTCACCTTTGTTCTTCTCAATCTGTGCCTTTTCTTGATGACTTGAAAGAATGTGAATAAAGTCAGCTTTTGGCCTCTAAGATGGAGGAAGGGATACCAGGGTCAGGTGGTGACCAGAGGTGACTCAGTTGGAGAGAAAGGAATGGCAGAGTACTTGGCATCCCCACCTTCTCTTCCTTATTTATTTATTTGTAAATGTATAATGACCTGAGTTTGATTCCCCAGTACCCACGTAAAGCTAGACACACAGAGTGGAACATGCATCTGAAGTTCGTGTGCAGTGGCTGGAGGCCCTGGTGCACCCATTCTCTCTGTGATAACAAATAAATAAGGAAAGGTGTGAGCTAGACTTGCTCCCATCAGGTCCCCAGCAGTGATCAATAAGGGACAAGGCATAAGGCATGTGCCTTTCTCTAAAGGAACAGCCTAGGAACTGGGCACCCCCTCCCCACACCTCATTGACATAATTTAGATTTAATCCCCTTTCCTGGAATCTTGGTGCTTAATTAGGATGGGGGCTGGGACCATGAGTCTTCAGGAGGGTAATCACATCAGCAGCTATAACAGAAAACATTAGGGTTTGGGAGGGAGAATGGACGTGGACCAGCGGCACATTCTTGTGGTCACCCTCAGGCTGGTTTTGATGTGGGCATCAACCATCTGTCTGAGGAAGCCAGGACCTCTATGCAGAGCCCTCCCTCAGCACACAGCCAGGAAACATCTCTTCCACCTTTTTTTATTCTCCTTTTGCATGTTGGGACTCTATTGTTACGTTTGGAGCCCCATACACAAACATAGTTGGGGTTCAAGTGATGATGGCTGAATTGAGGATCACTCAGGAGGTATTGAGAGGAGGAAGGGCTACTGAGCAAACCAGTGCTGGGCTTGGTCCCTGTATCAGTTATTCTCTCGTTGCTGTGACAAAACACCCAACCAGAAGCAGTTTACGGAAGGAAAGGGTCTATATTTGGCTTACAGTTTTGAGGGGAAGTGTTATCGTGGGAACGAATGATGTGAGCAGAGAGCTGTGTATCATATCGCAACACCAGCAGGGAGGGAGTCGTGAGAGTGACCTGTGTGGCAAGCAGGGCTGAGCTAAGCCTCCAGTGAGTGACACACCTCCTCCAAGCCAAAGGCTCCACCACCTGGGGAATAATTATGAGACTTTATCACAAACCCATGAGGCTATGGGTGGGTCACATTTGACATTCAAACAACCACACTCTGCTCCTGGCTCCCATTCACTCAGGGCCATCACATGATGTAAAATACACTTAGTCCAATCTTTAAAAATCCTCATTGCCTTTACCAATCCCAACACTCTTTAAAGTCTCATCTGAGACCCAAGATAGTCTCTCAATCGTGAGCCCTGTAAAAATCAAAACACAAGTTACCTACTTCAGGCACAGAATGGCACAGAATGAACATTCCTATTCCAAAAAGGATAAGCGAAGACATCACAAGAAAAGACTGGAACAATGCAAGATTCAAACCCACCCTAACAAACATCAAGTCATGCAGCCCCAGGTGCTGCTCATGGGGCCCCATGTGCAGTACCTGGAACTGGTGATGAAATCATCTGGGTCCCAAAATGGAAGTGGAGAGGAGGTGTGGATGTGAGCATGGAAATGCCATTTGTCTCTTTCTACTCTGGTGACCTCGGGTAACTCCAGCCCTCCAGCTGGGCAGCTTACAGCCCCTCTCTTGGGCAAGATCCATCCTGAACCAGAGGCTTCCCTTGGTGGCCATCCCATAGTCCTGACATCTCCAAAATCTTGGGGTCTTCACTGCAATCCACAATTCATCTTCACAGCTTCATACAATGACTTCAGGGTTTTTTGTTTGTTTGTTTGTTTGTTTTTGTTTTTCAAGGTAGGGTCTCACTCTAGCCCAGGCTGACCTGGAATTCACTATGTAGTCTCAGGGTGGCCTCGAACTCATGGTGATCCTCCTACCTCTGCCTCCCGAGTGCTGGGATTAAAGGCGTGCGCCACCACGCCCGACATGGGGCTTTTATTTTAACAAAGACTTTGACCCTGACTCACACTTCCCAGCCTCAGTGTCTCCCCAGAATGGTTGTGAACTCCATGGCCCTCTCTTTCCTTCATCTTCATGCTTCCAAAACCAATATCAGGTGGGCAATACTGCCATTTATTTTTCTAGGACAGGATGAAGCCTGACCTTGAGAAGCAGGGATATCCTTCCGCATTCTTCCTGCAGGCCTTCTTCTTGGGGGCATTGCGGAATTGGGGATAACAACTCATTGTTTGCCCACTGAATAATGTAACTCATTATGGACAATAAATATATATTTAAGAAAAAGTCAGCATTCATTCCCATTGTGTCCATGCAGAGCAGCTGGGCCATCCTCAGTGGTGACAACCTTGTTTCTTTTGAACTTTTTATCGACAACCTCCAAACATATAGTCGATAGACAGTGATCATAATCCCCTCCTACCACACTCCTTTTTCTCCCCTTTCCTTTCCCTCCTTTCACTGAATCTATCCCTTCTCAATTTCAATTAATTCCTCTTCTATTTTGATGTCATCATTTTTCCTCCTATTATGCAGGTCTTGTGTAGGTAGTAGCATCAGCCAACGTGAGATCATGAATGTTATGACCACTTGTGCCCGGAAGACACTACTGTAACTAAGCACTTCTTCCTTTCCTTTGGCTCTTACATTCTTTCTTCCACCTCTTCTGCAATGGTCCCTGAGCCTTGGAGGGTGTGATCGAGATGTCCCAGTGCTGAACACTCCACTGTCACATCACTTCTTCTCAGCACTATGATGAATTTTGAGTCTTCCCAGAGGTCAATTGGTGATAATCATAAATTACCCTTTTCTTTGTGTCTGTGTTTCTCAATTCTGCTAAAGGTGGATAAAAACTCAAGACTTGCTAGTCACCGCTTCATGGGTTCGAATTCCTCTCAGAGCTCTCTCCAACAACAGGTAAAGGTCCTGAGAGTGAGTCCAATGTGGCAAGTGACACCCCAAGGCCCACCCTTAGCCAAACACCTCCTCCAGCAAGGCTCTACCTCCCAAAGATTCAGCCCGCTTGGGAAATGTATGAGGTTTAATCACAAACTCCTGAAGCTATGGGGTGTATTTTACATTTAAACCACCATGGGCTTCTGTGGAGCTTTGGGGGAGCTCAGTAGTAGTCCTTGAAGTTCCCCATCTCTGCAGCAAAAAACTGTGATTGGTTTAGACCCCACAGTGCCTCTGAGCCAGCTGATCCGGGGATTGGAACTGCTTATCTCTCCCCAGGGGCTCACCATCTTGGAGGGTAAGCCTGGCTGCTCCAACAGGACCTTAGCTTAACAAATCACCTCACTAAAGACCGTGTTTCCAAATGAGCTCATATATGAGCGTCTGGCAGTTGTTACGAGAGCAGCATATAAACACAACTCAATTTATAGCAGGGTGGGAGGAGGCATAGGTAGGGGGTTCCATGTCACCCAGGAGGTGGCTGAATCCAATAGGCAGGTGAAGGCATGTCACCAAGTTTCCCCAAGGCAGGGCATCGGTGGGGGTTTTGCCAGGGAATCCTTGGCATTGGCAGGAAGACTTCTGTGAGGTAGTCACACGGGGATGGCTCCCTCCCTTGATTGTGGTTTGTCGTTCTGAGGTGGGAACCTGGCCGCCCTTCAGGTCCTGGACCTGCCCTGCCAAGACAACTTGGTGGCACCTTACCCTGCCTGCGTTAAGAAGTGGAATGATATGCCACCCACCAGGCCTGGCACTGTGTGGCTGCCTTGTGGCTGTCTTCCCTCTCAGTGTGGCTGGAAATGGCCTGGCGGGAAGGAAGATATTCTAGAGACTTGGGCCATTTCCTTTGGCTATCACTATTGAAACAACGGACCTCAAGAAATTGGAATTTGCCCAGGAATCTCATGCTATCAGAAAGAAAAGGCCAAAGCTTAATGCCAGCCAGAGAGAAAACGTCTCTCCCCCAGAAAGGGGTTTCATATAGTGCTGGAAACTTGTCAGATCATCTTATAGGAGAGACTGGAACCCAGACGTTGACGAAGTGGGACCATACCTTGACCAGGACCACTTAGCTAAGATTACCTCTGGCTTTCAGTTTAACCCCAAACCTATGCCAGGACCTGCAGATGGACTGGTGGCAGTGGTGGAGATCGTCACTGGATCTCCTTGTCTCTCTTCCGAGTGTGAGTACATTGAATAAATCTTATTTTTCTGCTCTCCGGGCTCTTTTAATGGCCTCTATTGAGAATGGGTAGCCAAGCCTGGTATGTTGGGGCTTCCAGGACACAGGCTGTGACCTTGACTCCAAGTAACATGTTGAGGCTGAGGGGGAGGCAGAGAACACCTCAGACTCCCACCGGCTTCGGGCTTGAACATTGGCCAGGGCTTCAGCCTTCATGTCCCCTGAGTCCATGGCTGGCCATCCCCCTGCCCTGGAGGGAGATCCATTTCAAACCTCAGGGCTGTCTAGACTTGTTATCTTGGCCCCTAATTCCTGAGAGCTGAGCGGGCAGCAGCGGGCTGCCGAGATAGCAAGAGGGTGAAGTCACTGCGGAGATCCTGAGGCAGGAAGTCTATTCGGGGCCGATGGATGAGTGTGGGCCAGTGCCCGCGCAGGCCGAGATAATGCGTCTAGACTCCACTGGCCATTTCCTCCCCTTCCGCGGGTGTCCTGTGGGCCGCACCCCTGCCTTCCTGCTCACCCACCGCCCCTGGCCCCTCTGGAGAAGCCCCTCTGGAAAGGTTTCTCTAGTGACTCTTGGCCTCAGCTGGGTGTGGGGACTTTTCTAAAGTCCTAGAGACGGCAGGGCCCCAGAGGCCTTTCTGGAAAGGTCACACTGGCCTCTGTCACTTTGTCATTTTAGAGAGTTCAATGGGTTCGGAGAAAGATGACGTTTGTCTCTCTCCAGTATCCAAAGGTCACCGGCAGGCCAGTGGTGGGGCTGGAAGGACCCGGATTGATGTCAAACAGACCCAGCAATTTCCACGAGTCCTGGGGGGAAAGAGCTGAGAGCAAGGCTTATCGGCCTGTGTTTCCAGAAGGAGTGGCTCATTTCATTGGCCTGTGGGCACACTAAATGACCTTGAATCCCGGAGCTAAGATGGAGTCAGAGGTCCGAAGGTCATTGGGTTCAGTCTCCTGTTTCCAGGCAGTTTTTACTGCCAAGTCCACAGTGAGGACTTCAGTGGAGATCACAGGAGAAGATGTGGCTTGTGCCCCCCCCCCCGTGGGATGGTGACATAGTACCCCCACATGAACCCCAACAGTGCTGTGGTGAGGACAGTTGTACTGGAGAGGACATCCCTGCAGGAGAGTATGACGTGTCTAGACAACCACACCGGTGAAGCTGACCAAAGTCATGACGTCACTTACTACACACTTGCTCATGTCCAGTGGCTGCACACACGTCATTTCATCTTTCCTTTACATGTGTCCGTGCATGTGGTGTGTGTATACGGACGGGTTCGCATGGGTGAATGGCTGCGCACCTGTGCGTATGGAGGTTGGTGTCTTCCTCAATTTCTCTTCATCTTATTCACGGTGACAGGGTCTCTCACTAAACCAAGAGCTCAGCTATTTAGCTAGACTAGCATCAAGTGCTGGAATCCTCCTGCCTCAGCCTCCCAAGCACTGAGCTTACAGACGTGTGTAAACTGTCACACTTAGTGTTTACATAGGTACTGGGGATCTGAACTCAGGCAAGTTCTTTACCAACAACTACTCGCCCCTCGAGCCCCATACCATTTGATCTTGTACATAAACCTAGAACTCATAGGTAGGGCTGTCATTTTTACATCTGACCTGGGGCTCAAGGAAAAGTTTTTTTTTTAATTTAAATATTTTTATTTATTTCCGAGCAGAGAAATACAGAGAGAGAAGGGGGGTGAGAGCACCAGAGTCACCACCTTGTGGGTCTGGCATATGAGGGCACTGGGGAATTGAACCCAGGGCCTTAGGCACTGGAGGCAAGTGCCTTAACCGCTAAGCCATCTCTCCAGCCCAAGCAAAAGTTTCTTCTAAGGGCAGCTTGTTTGTAAGGAACAGCAGGGCCGGCCTCAGAGCTTGGAGTCAATTATAAGACACTGGTTCTGGTCTGGAAGCCCCAGGACTTGCTCTGTTGGGCAGGTGAGGAGAATGGTCATGGTTACATGGCTGATAAACAAGGGATCAGATCCCAGCTTACCTCTATGGACACTATGTCCATTGCTGGGCCCTTCCTGCCCCTTCATCATGGCCTCACCTTTCCTACATTCAAGAAAGACTGCTGGGCTCAGCATACATCTGTCACAGACATGGAAGAAGCCACCAGAGTCATCAAGTAGGGCTGAAGATGCATAATGAGTCTGAGGTTCTTGGGGAGGGGACGTGAATCCCAGAAAAGGAACCAGATTCAAGAGTGAGTGAGAATCCTAGGTGACCACAGCAAGGGACACAGTTGGCTCCTCGAGTCCATAGAGAAACTTGTGTGATCAGTTGGCAGGGGGGACCGTTAGATGCATGGTGAATTGGCTGTGTAAAGGGCTAGTATGCAGTCATGAAAAAGAATGGCATGACTTTCCAAACGTAATAAAAAATGGTGTCAAACAGGGTCTATCTACATATACAGACTTACATGTATTATGCATTATGCATATAATTATATTTATATATATTATATAATTATATATATAATTATAATTATGCATATAATTACATGCTCCAACACTAAGATTTGTAGATGTGGTGCCCAGGAAGGTGACAGGAAACAAATAAACACCGGCACCTTTGGTATCTTGAATTTTTAGCTATGTGAACGTATCATTCACCTGTCTTCCAAAGGCTGCTTTTCTCTGACAACAGACTCCCTTATTGTCCTGTCTTCCTCAGGTATCATGAGGGACCTGGGGCTTGTTTTGTGGTGATTCCAGCCCAGAGCTGGGCCTCTCAGAGCTCGGCCACAGTGTCTAAACCCAGTGAGTTTGCAGATGGCAGCTGGCCTTGGCCACCCCCCACCTCATCCAAACAAAAGTGGCTTCCTGCTTCATTAGCAGAAAGGTTCTTTTATGAAGGCCTTCTCTGGGGAAGGAGGCAAGAACTCTAGAGGGTGACACTGTGTGCTCATTGTCCTCCCAGGGCTCTGATTCTGGCTGGTTGGGTGGGAGGGGCAAGGTCAGGGGTTATCTGTGGGTGGGGGGTGCCTACTGACCCTCTGGCATCTGCTAAAGCCATTAAGAGATTCCCTCTCCTCAGAGCAAGGGATGGTGTCTCTATAACACCAGCTCAGGTTTCTGACCTCCGAGCCATGGGGATCGGTGCAGAGAAGGGCTAAAGGCGTTTGCCACAATTCCCACGAGACAAGCAGTGACGAGAGGGACAGAAGACTAGGGACAAAGGGGCATCAGCTCAGGACAGGTTCTGAGGTCACTCAAAGTGGGGCACTGCTCAGGTGGTACGCAGGTGGGAGGCGACATTTGTTCTTGACAGGGTTCCCAAGAGCCAACAAATGGTAACTTGTGTGTCAAGGCCTGGGGACAAAATTTGTAGTTATGGAGGGATGACGGCTCAGACCACCAGTAGGAGGCAGCCAGGTGAAGGAGTAACAGGCTTTACTGTGAACTGTTGTAGGTTTTAGGCAAAAGGCAGGGCCTCTGTGAGTCCATCTGGAAAATGGGGCTGTGAGCTTTCTTTTCGGAGCAGTCCCAGCAAGATGAGAGGATACAGGACCACGACACAGCTGAGGAC
>PVHP010006397.1:15000-60749 GCA_004024765.1 Zapus hudsonius | reverse complement strand
ACAATTATTGAGTACTGTCTGTACTGACTAAAATCTCAGAAAATTAAAATTCTCAATCACTCATGGAAGAGTGTTAAATGTATTAAGCATTTAAAAGGAATATGAGTTCACACTAGAAGTTGAAATGTATTATTTTACTTGAGAACTTTAAAATATAAATATATTACAAATTGTTTATATTCAATATATATATATATATATGTATATATATATATATATACTTTTCCCTATCCCATTCCAGTGAGGGCCCTCCTCAATGGGGTTATTGGTAATCACTTTGGGGTCATGAATGGGCCATTCAATCTCTATGGGACTTCCTGCCCTATAGCTATTAATTCTTTCTGCCCCCTCTTCCACCATGTACCCTGAGCCTTGGAGGACATGTTATCAGTCTCCATTAGTGGTGAGTCCTCAGCAACCTATGATTTTCTGCTTTGGTGAGTTTTGTATTTCCTCAGCATCTATTGCTGCCTCCCTGGAGGAGGTTCTTGGGCCAGTAGTGAAAGCAGCACTCATATTTAATCTTTCACTTCCTCTGTAATATTTCCTGGCCTCTGGTAGATGTGATAGAGATAACTTGTTTTCTGCCAGGCGGTCAGCGTTCCATGGCATGCGGATGGGTCTTGCTTCTCCCTGGCACTCACTGCCATCTACAAAAAGAAGATTCTCTAGCCAAGAATGAGAACAACATGAATCAAAGGAGATAAACATTGACCATTAGAAGACCTTTTTGGTAAGGCATGACCTCTCCTTTTAGCCAAAGAAGTATCACTCACTCTAGTCTCTCTAACCTGCCCTGAATTCAGCATTTAAAGGATTTTAAACCTGCTGAGAAATGTCTCAATCAAAGATGGTTGCATGTACAGAAGAATATGTGAAAAATTTGCTATTGTGAGTTTATCAAATGAATACTAAGAATGGTTTAAATGCTCTATAAAGTACTCATTTTTTATATATGAAATCACAAGCAGTATCAGACAGTCTTGAAAATCAGCACCTACTGGATAGAAGTTCCATCCAACACATCTTAAAGTACAGAAAAGCTAATTGAATAACAAGATACTGACTTCTTTTGATATTGTTCAAATGCCCTAGTGATGTGTAAATACAGAGACAAAGTGAAAGTGGCCATTCCTAGCAGAGTTACTGTCCCTAAAAAGATGCTGGGGATAGAGAAGAGAAGGGGCTTGTGATGGCTAAGTTTTGTTGTCAATTTGACCTGTTTACAATAATCCACAGTAATCTTGGGTGGGTCTCTAAGATTGCTTAGAGGAAGAATTAAATGAAGGTGGAGGTTCCTACTCCAGTGGAAGGGCCTCTCAGTAGGGGACAGGATGTCACAAAGCTCTAGAAAAAGAAACTCTTTTCTTACCCCCCACCTGTTTGCTGGTGTGTGTGTGTGTGTGTGTGTGTGTGTGTATGTATTGGTGATGGCCTCTCTCTTTCTCTCTCTCTCTCTCTCTCTCTCTCTCTCTCTCTCTCTCTCTCTCTCTCTCTCTCTCTCTCTCTCTCTCTCCTTGGACCTGTGAAAGGAGGCCAGTCTCTTTCACCATTATGGAACTTCCGCTGGATCTGTAACTTCAATAAATCCCTTCCTCCCATAACTCTGCCTGGTTTGGAGGTTCATCCCAGCAGTGTGTGGCTGATGACAAGAGAGTTTTTGGTGTATAGGCATGTATTGAATCTATTTATGTTGAGACCATGCCTGTGATTTATTATCACATTTATTTTAACCCAATTGATTTTATACTCCCTTCATGAACAACTATGAAGGCATGGAAGTTCACCTCATGATTGCTATCACTGAAATTCTATATTTCCTGCTTCTTCAAAATGGTACTAGAGCAGAAGACACTGGGGCTTTTTCTGTGATGAGTGAGCTGTCTTGGCAAAGTTCTCAGAACCCATAGGTGACTTCTCTATTGCACACACACTAGATCTATGTGTATCTCTGATAGTGTCTACAAAAGCTCATGTCTCTCACTAGCCATTCTGTTCACCAGCATCACTCATAGTCCTCAGATATGTTTTATATTTGCCTCTCTTGTTCCAAGTAGAAACAGAGTCAGCCTGATTTCAGAGGGGCTTCAGATTAGAAAGGGATTTGCCCATCTTAATCACTACGGTCAAGGGGGATGATAGATTAGCTGTGGTTACAACCATATCATAGACATACCTGTGCTTAATATGTTTATCTAATTTCATAAGTTAACATGAAGCTGAGATGCCTGGAATCCTAGACTTCAGGAGGCTGGGGTTGAGGGTTGTGAGTTCAAGACTAGCCTGGGCTACATGGCTAGAGAGGGAGTGGGAGGAAAGGGGAAACAGAAGAAAAACAAGTGAGGGGGCTGGAAAGATGGCTCAGCAGTTAAGGCACTTGCCTCCAGTGCCTAAGGCCCCAGGTTCAATTCCCCACACATAAGCCAGACCCTCAAAGTGGTGGCCCTGTTGCTCTCTCTCTGTATTTCTCTGCTTGAAAACGAATAAATAAAATATTTTTTAAAAAAAGAAGTGAAGGAAAAAGGTAGAAAGGAAAGAAGGGAAAGAAAAGAAATGAATACATGAGGAAAGGGAGCAAGGATGGAATGAGAGAAAGAAGAAATGAAGGAAGGGAGGAAGGAAGGGAGGGAGCGAGGGAGGGAGGGAGGGAGGGAGGGAGGGAAGTAATGAAGAGCAGAGGGAAGGAAGAAAAGCTGGTCATCAGGAACCAAGTTCATGGAGGCATAGGCTTCCTCTGGTGTTTGGTACTGTTGCTCTCACAAATTATACTTGCAGTTTGTTGTTTTTTTTTTCTGTAATCTTACTAATATGTCCTTCCTTGTTCTTGGATTCTGTCCCTCGCCTGCCTCCCATTTGTCTGCCTCTGTCTTGGCATGAAGAGAGCCAGTAGAAAACGGAAAATGGGTTCCTGTCAGCCACACATGAATTCAAGCTGCATACTCCTTCCCTTCCTCATTCTAAGGAGATAGTTATTTGACATTTCTAATCTCCCTTATCTCTATGATGAGGCCAAACTACTAACCTCATAAAAACATCATAAAGATTCACTTAGGGGGAAGGGAGGGATGGCTCAGTGCATAAGGCTCTTGCTTGGACAGTCTGTTGGCCTGGGTCCAAATCCCCAGTACCCACATAAAGCCAGATGTAAAGTGGTGCATGTAGCTGGATTCATTCATTTGCAGTGGCAAGAGGATGCGGCACACCTGTTTTCCCCTCCTCATAAATAAGTAAATATTTTAAAAAGGATTAACTTAGAAATAAAAAAATCCTAGTTTAATTTGTGGTAAACTCTTAATAATAGGGAGATATTTTGCATAAATGCTTTGGAGTGAATTAGATTACTAATATGAAAATTCACTGTTAGGATGACAGGTAAATTCTTGTTTTACTTCCAACACAGTGAACTAGGGTAAGTCAATAAAGAGTCTCTTTGGGTCTTATTTGCAGAACATCTTAGAACTCTACAGGAGGCTCTCCCTTGGTGGTCCCATGAAACTGACAGGATATTGATATTTCTGGATGCGCTTTCCAGGAATACTGGACAAAGAGATCTCAAAGAAGTAATTCATCCACAGGATAAGGGGCTAAACAACTTCATTCCCCACTATGCCATTTTGTTACTGTAGCTTTCCTTGACAGTTTCAAGGGGCAGAGTGGGGAGAGGCTGAGATTATGTACATGTCATGTCATGGATGTCACCATACCTGTTGTTTCCAGGGTCCCCTTGAAATTAGCTTTCATTGAGTACCACCAACTTTTACTACCAATCACGGTGAGCATCTTCCTAAAAGAACACCAGCTACAGTCTTTGAATGATTTATTTTTGTGTGTGTTCATGTGTGTGTGTGTGTCTGTGTGTGTGGGTGTGTCTGTGTTTCTGTGAGTGTGAGTGCAAGCATTCTTGCCAACCTTATCTTGTCTCTGGCTCCCATCTTGGTTTAGCCTGAATGTGTGGGAATGACAGAAGTCCAACTGGGCTTCTGACTTTTTCAACAGGGTCTAGGGATAGAACTCCAGTCCTCCAGCTGGAGCTGTGAGTACTTTCTCTAATGAGCCAGCTCTTAGGTCCCAAAACCTCTTTTTAAGTGGGCAAGTGTCAGTGAGCTCTGACAAGGCATTTGACACCTCCAAAGCTTGTCAAGACTGAGACACGTGTCCAATCAGAATGCTGAGCTCAGACGAGAAAAAAAGAAAAGAAAAAAACAGAGGCTGAACTTGAAAGACTGCAATGTCCCAAATTGAAACATTTCCCTTCTGTGCATGGATGAGTATCACACGCATACAAAGCACCTGCTTATCTGCCCACAGTAAGTCCCTTCTCTGAGCCATGCAGGAGCGCACTTGCTGACCCAGGGAACAGAATGACATCATTACCTAATGAGCTGTTGCAGAATGCATCTGAACATGGCTATCCTTTTAAGAAGTGTGAATCTTCCCAGTGATTAAAGTGATTTAGACAGGAGTAGTTCAGGGGAGACAATATTAATTTAGAAATGAGTCATTGTGTTCAGCACTAGTCTGCAACCTAATGAGCTGATTCAAATTCATTTAAATCACTTGGAAAATACATACAGAGCCTGCACAATATACATAATTTGGAACCAAAAGACGTTTCCTCTAAAAACCAATAGATTTCAATCAGTAGAAGTAAAATAAATCCATGGATTTCTTTTTTTTTTTCTTTTCTAAATTACTGGGATTCTTTTTAGTCCTGTGTTTTGAAATTAGCCAAGATTATGGAAGGTCCTAAGTTGAAAGCTTCCTTTGAAAGGAATGAATGAAAATGCTGATTGACAACATTTCACTATATACTTAAATGAGAGACTTGTGAACTAAGATATGGCGTGTGTCCAACTATGAGAGTCATTGTGGTAACTTTTGGGAGTCTGATAGCAATTTTATTCCCATTGGTTACCAAATATATATATATATATATATATATATATAATAGATTGCCTTATTACAGAAAATAATTTAAGCTTATAAATTATAAAATGTAATAAAATTTTGCAAATTATATAAATGTGTAAATTATAAGAGTGAATGTTCCAGAATAAAAAATTAAATGCATCAATTGTAATTATTACAAGCAAGACCTGGTTTGAAAAGTGAATAGAAAATATGACCCGTAACTGGAAATGGAATACATACCAAACTCTAATAGAGACCAAAATCCCAGGATCCAAGGGGAAACTCCCACTAACCAGAGATCTACAGAGAGGTTACACCCATTAGAATCTCACAAATCAACAATGTTTGTCTCATTCAATCCATACTGATCTCACTCTCCATTGGAGATTCTGTTTGTATTTTTCAGAAGGCAGCGAGAACTTTGGACAACCCAATTCCACCCAGACATGGGATGATGGCTGATATCCAGGCAGGAGATGAACCACCCCTAACTTTTCATATTGGGTTCAAATGAAACCTTTGAGGAAGTGACGAGATGAGCAAGAGAACTATCTCCACAGCAAGTCAGATAACATATGAAAGGGTAACTGAGACAGACACTGAGGACAACCAACACAGACCAAAGCAGAAGTCCAGAGACACTTAAGATCTCATCAATAAAGCAGATTTACAACTCACCCACCATGACTCAGAGAACTGAGCAGAAGAGAGGATGGAAAAATTGTCAGAGCCATGGTGGGGGAGAATATCCAGAGACATTGCCCGCCTCAGCAACAACACACAAAGAAAAAAAAATGGCTACCTCTTATTCAATTCATAATCTCCTACCCCATGAACTGATCCAGTGTGCCCACCAAGGAAGAGGAAGGCCCCCAGTAGGCTGACAGGGAGGAGGGAAATTGGGGTACCACCAGAAGGTTTTCTTATACAATGTATCTAATTATTGACAGTAAATATGTCAAAATATGATATTTATTTTAAAAACTTGGGATCTGTTTATCATGCTTTTGCACTACGTTTAATTTTTGTGTGTATGTGTGTATACATGTTTGTGGTGTACACATGTTTATATACATATGCATACATATATATATATGTATATATATACACATATATACATATATTTTATATATATGTATATATATGTATATGCTGATATGTGTGTGGGTAACGTGTGTGTGCAGGTGCATTTGAAGGCCAGAGGTCAAAGTCAGGTGTCTTCTTCAATTGCTCTCCATCTTATCTTTTGAGAAATTATTGGTCACTGAACTCTGAGCTCATCAATTTGATTATACTAGAGAGTCAATAAGTCCTAGGGATTCACTTCTCACCCCCTGCCCGACACTAGGATACAGACAAGCACAACATTCATTTGGATGCTGAAAGTCTAAACCAAGGTCTTCAGATGCACTGAGCCGTCTCCCCAGCCCTTTTGAAGTTTTTGAGCCAGGGTCTTGCTATATAACCTGGCAGGCCTCACTCTGATTAAGTATCCTAGGCTAACCTTGAATCAAGGAGAATCTGTTACATAGCTTCATGAATTCTGGGATAACAGGCATATACCAACATGCTTAACCTCTTCTGCTTTAAAAAAATAATTTCTCAAAGAATAAGTGCTCTTCAATCCCACACACTGACTGTTAATTGACATAAAGAATGAACAGCATTTCAGAACTCTGGGCTACGTGACATCAATGGAAGGTGTTAGTTAGACTTCTGGGAAAATGTCTCCACTATTAAGAAATGTAAGTGTAATAGTCTCACTTTGTTCACAGAGCATGGCGTTTATGGGCCATCGTTTGTCGAGCCTGAGATACAGGCCACAGATTCTAATGACTCTGCTCATCTACAAATTTGCCCAAACCTCAAGCTGCCCTCCTTCTATTTTGTTACTCAAGGCTATAAATTGTCTGTTCCTTTGGGCAATGACTGAGGGGTTTCAACCCTAGTTGTCAGCATCCGAACTGATATCCAGACATTCACAAATAGAAATTATCTAATCGCCTTCACACATGTAGCCCATTACATGGAAGGAAACTTGGAGTCAAGAGCTTTTCTTCTGTGTGGCTTTAGGATGAAGAACTCTGAGTTTATCTTTCCTTATACTGCATGATAATTAAGAAAATACTTCTATAAATCTAAATTTAACTTCTGCTGACTTCTAGCTTCTGGTGTTGTTACATAAATTTAAGGAAAGCGATTTTCCGCCCCTCAGGGAGAAACTAATTGCATTGACCTAGAGATTAAGATGCTCTCCAGACTTAGAAATAGACTTTAGCTATTGTAGGCACACCATAGTCTCTTCTTCCTCTTTCAGAAAATACATGGCCAGAGCCGGGCATGGTGGCAAACACCTTTAATCCCAGCACTCGGGAGGCAGAGGTAGGAGGATCGCTGTGAGTTCAAGGCCACCCGGAGACTTCATAGTCTTCCTCTCTTTGGGTTCAACCATTTTTCCTCCAGTCCAAGAGTGTCCTTATCTTAACTATGTAGATAAGGCAATCTATCTGCATGAGTGAAAGGAAATCTATATTGGAAACCATACATCATTTAGGTCAATCCCTGTCTCCTGGATGTTTAAAGGAACAGTTCTCATCACTGTGACAGAATGCGAAATGCAGAATGAGAAAGTAAGAAAATGTCACAATCACTTTTACATCCTTCCACTATCAACTCCACACTCAGGTTTATGTCTTAGTAGAGAAGCCTAGATTCAGTTGAAGAATAAGACCATGGATGTTTTAATGTTTCTTTGTACTGAGAGACAAAATGACATTAAAGAATTTTAAATCAACAGAGGTTCCTTCTCTTGAATCATATTCAAACTTCAACACAGAGTGTAAGCTCTTAGGAAATGCCTAGAAGCATTGTTGGGTGGTCCCAAGGAGTGCATATGAAAATCTTGGTATACGCCGATGCATTTTCAAGTAAGATTTTTAAAAATATTTTATTTATTTATCAGAGAGAGAGAGAGACAGAGACAGAGAGACAGAGTGGCAGACAGAGAGAGACAGAGAGAATGGGCTCGCCAGGGCCTCCAGCCACTGCAAATGAACTCCAGACACATGCGCCCTCTTGTGCATCTGGCTTTACATGGGCACTGGGGAATCAAACTCAGGTCCTTCTGCATTGCAGGCAAACACCCTAACAGCTAAGCCATCTCTTCAGCCCCCAAGTAAAATTTTTATATTCCCACCAAACAAGATGACAAAGTTAATTCTTCTACATGCATACCAGCACTTGTACAATCAACATTTTGCCCATCTGCCTGGTTATAAGTCCTATCTCATTGTTATTTTAATATACTATTCTTTTATTGTAAGAACATTTAAATTATTTTAAAAGATTTATTTTTGTTGTCTGCGGCATTGTTTTGAAAATTAAAAAAAATAGTTTTTTTTCCAAGTAGGTTTTTGTTTCTTACTAATATCAAGGAATGAGGGCTGTGATGCTGAAACAAATTAATCACTTTGTAAGGCATAGATGGTAAAGAGTATTTTTCCCCTGGGTTGCATCTCTTCCCCTTTATGTTGGTTGGCTTTCAAAAATAGTGTAGGCATCTCCATCTTCTCACTTTGTTATGCCTCCCGAGGGTTCACACATTTTCTTCTAATATTTTCATGCTTTCATAAATCATGGCTTATAAGAGTTTATTTTGGAGCAAGAGGGGAGGTAAATTGTATTTAATTGTTTCATGTTTTCCTGCTTCTGTTTGCTAATTAATCCATATTCTTTCATTGATTTGAATTGCAAATCTCATTTTATGCTGTTCTTCCTTATTTTTGAGAGTCTATTTCCATACTTTCTTTTGTTTTAAGGAGTGCATTCTGCAACCGTTAACAGACTCTCTTAACTGAAACTTTATAACACATTTTAACGTCTAACAAGATGTGCTCTTGTTCCTGAATATTCTCATTTTAGGTTTTACATATTTTAAAAAATATATTTATCTATTTATTTGTGTGGGGGAGAGGGAGAAAGAGACTATGGGCATGCTAGAGTTTCTTGTCACTGCAAAGTAACTCCAGATGCATGCACCCCTTTGTGTATCTGATTCTATGTGGGTACTGGGGAATTGAACCCAGGTCAGCGAGCTTTTGCAAATAAGTGCCTTTAACAGCTGAGCCATCTCCCCAGCCCCAGGATTTTACACTTCATCTATCATGAGCTTTAATAGATAAAAATAAACTTCATTGATTAAATTAGTGTTAATTGCTACTTTAAATAAGATTTTTATCTGGCTCTGAATTAGGCATTTCATACATTTATTAAAATGGTCTTTATTTCAGTAATGGGAATTGAACCTAGGGCCCTCACACATGCTAAGCAATCCTTCTAACACTGAGCTATATCCCTAGGCCTTATTAAAATATTCTTAATTTGCTTTAGGACAGCCTTAAAATAGACTTTATATAAATCCTAAATGGTTTTTGCTGATTATTCATGTCTTTGTAACTCGCCAACATAATGAATTCCCCTCTTAGGTCTAATAGCCTTTTATTTGTACCTCTAGGGTATTTAAATAAATGATCTTTGTAACATGTAAATTTATATGATTTTTCCTGTGTCTTTTTTTCTCTTTAACAATTTTATACATGTATATAATGTATTTTGATCTTCTTACTCTTCCCTTCTTCCCCTTCCAATAAAAACCCTTTTTCTTCCCACTAGGCCCTCATCCTTCTTTTATGCATTGTTAATAATAATAATAATAATAATAATAATAATAAAATAATTTTGACACACTGATTTTAAATTAGGGATTTCTCCTACTGGAGAATAGTTATTCTTGTAGTTACTCCCCTAAAGCTCATGACTTCCCCTTGCTCCTAACAATCATCAGTTTCCATTGTTTACTCTGGGACATAGAGGGTCAGGTGGCCCCCTCCATCATCTATGATGAGATATTGACAGATTCAGTCATGTACAGGAAACTGCATCAGGTTTGAGGTCCAGTGGACATGTATCCAGAAGTCAGCATCCTGCAGCTACACTTCTCATCTTCCTGCTCTTATCATCTTTATATACCTGTCTTCCAGAAGGTTCCCTGAGCCTTGGAAGGTGTGGTTTGAATGTCAAGTGTCATCATTTGAAAGTGATAGCTTGAATGTATGGCCCCTATAGACAGTCATTTATTTCTAAACTTCCTATTTGAGCCCCCAGTGAGGGCGCCTCCCAACTACAAGGGGGTGTGTCACTAGGGATGGGGACAGTTAAGGTGTGCTTGGGAGTGGATCTTCGGTCCAGCCCTACAAGGTGTGTGGAGCACAACTTGAACTCTGGAGGTTTGTGCTTGTTGCTTTTGGTGTTTGATGGCTTTTTGGTGGTTTCTATCTGCTTGATCTATGAAAGAGAGTCGGCTTCTTCTGTCATTGAAGGAACTTCTCCTGGATCTGTACGCCTGAAATAAACCCCTTTCTCTCTCATCAACTGTGTCTGGCTGGAAGTTCTTCCCAGCAACTAGGAACTGACTACAACATCATATTTAGGGATGAACACAGTCTAGTTTTTTATTCTTGGTAACTTTATCATGTACATTTTCAGGATAATCCCTACCCTTACATCAAGAAACTTCTGTGTTTGGGCTGGGCATGGTGGCTCACGCCTTTAATCCCAGCACTTGGGAGGCAGAGGTAGGAAGATCACCATGAGTTCAAGGCCACCATGAGACGACATAGTGAATTCCAGGTCAGCCTGGGCTAGAGTGAGACCCTACCTCAAAAAAACAAAAAAAAAAAAGAAAGAAAGAAAAGAAACTTCTGTGTTCAATACTATGAGCAGAACCAATCTATGAGAACAAACAGAAGATTAAAAGGTAGTTTGATATATTGTCTGTGGTGGTTTGATCCAGGCCTCACCCATATACACATGTGTGCTGAATGCTTGATCCCCAGCTGATGGCAATTTTGGAATTAAAACCTTGTTGGAGGTGTGTTGTTGGGGATTATAGCCATTTCCCCTTGCCAGTGTTTGGCACACTCCTCCGATGCTGTTGTCCATGTGATGTTGACCGTGAGGTGATGTTTAGCCTCTGCTCATGCCATCATTTCCCCTGCCATCATGAAGCTTTCCCTCAAGGGTGTAAGGCGACATAAACCCTTTCCTTTTACAAGCTTCTTCTGGTTGGGTTCTTTGTGCTAGCAAGGAAAAAGCTGACTGCAAGACTGTCCAAATAGTATAACCAATTTTCATTTTAATTTCTGTAACTTGGCAATTACTTCAGTAAATACGCTTTGAATTAGAAATAAGCATGAACCTCATGGAGTTTAAATTGTAGCTGTGCTTGTATTTTTCTCCTGGTCAGTCACAATGGAGAGCCCTCTTGGAAGCTTTTCTGTATCACTGTTGGTTGGAAGGTTTATCCGGTGTCCTGTGTCTACAAGGAATGATTTTGTTACTAGTGATGAATGTGGAGATGATCATCAGATCATCATCTCCAAGCATACATCACCCCCTGCCAAAGATGTAAGTCACATGGAAACTTACTTTCATCCAGAATACATCTCAAATCTCATCAAATGCTTTCTCTACATCTCTGGGGATGGTTGCTGTTTCCCCCTTTTTTGAACCACTCTCAGTGGAGTATAATTAGTTAAGTTACCAGAAGCAACTACGGGATGGAAAGGTTTCTTTACTGCTTGAGTTATCTGTAGGTTCATCCTGGCAGGAAAGGCAGGGTGGCAGGTAGCTGGTCAAATTGTGTCTACACTAAAGAAACAGAGGATGAACAACAGAAGGTGTTGCAGTCAGCCACACGCCACTGGGATGAATCTTCAAACCAGGCACAATTTGGGGGAGGAAAATATTTATTAAAACTACAGATTGAGGGGAAGTTCCGTAATAGCGAAAGAGGCTGGCCCTCTTTCACAGGTCTAAACAGAGAGAGAAACCCATCACCAACACCACATACAGAACAGCAAACAGGCAGGAGCCAAGGAGAGAATTTCTTCCCCTTTATATAGCTGTAGGGTGGGGTCTTGCAACCCTTCCCCAGACTTAATGGCTTCCTGAGTCTCTGTACTTTCCTTCCTGCACTGCCCACACAGGAAAGGATGTTTACTTCTAGCTTCTTTGAGCTTCCTTACATCTTGCCCCCTACTGAGAGGCTGCCTTCCTGTGAACATCCTCAGAGACCCACCCAAGATTACCTGAAAGGTCAAGTTGACATCAAAACTTAACCATCACAGAAGGCCAGGCTGGACAGTAAAGGCTTACGATCTGCCCCCAATGACTCAGTTCCTCCAGCAATACTCCACTTCTAACCAATGACACCACCCTCGGAAATAGTACCTCCAGCTTCGGATGAAGTGGATGAAGTGTTCAAACACATGGACCTATGTCAGGCATTTTGTATTCAAATCGCTACACGGAATATATGAAAATGAATAGTTAATAGTCTCTTAAAAGTTTCATGGCTTTATCCTCTCTCACTGTCTCTGTCTCTGTCTCTCTCTCTATATATGTATATAAATACATGTATATGTATATATTTGGTTATGCACCAATATGCATTATATATTTGATATATATATATATTTAAAATATTGTTTAAATCTTAAATGGACTTAAATGGACTGAAAGGAGCTTATTAATCTTGCTCATAATCATCAGCAACACAAAAGTCTAAAAATTCTAAGCCCTAGTTTTCCAATACAATATGATTCAAACCCAACCATGTCATCCGTCCCAATAACTTAAATATTTATTTCATTTACATGTCTTGTGCAGTGCCCATTTTCCATTTCCTTTTTCTGAAAGCAACATTTGGTTGATTTTTATGCTGAAAGTTAGGCATCTCTTTCCCACTTATTCATGTTATGGGATTGTCACTAAGCAGCTAATGAGGGTTTCAGGCTATGTATAGTGACAAGGACTCAGAGGAACTTTCAGATTTAAGATGCAGAGGGAGTGCTATTGGGCTACTGTTTTTACCAAGGATTTCCTATCTTTTCCTCTAATAAAACAGATTCTTAGCAACCCAACCTTGTATTTCTTTCCATGTTCCTTGTAATAGTTTTCCTCTAACAACCTAATCTTATGACCTATTTTATTTACTTTCTCTCTTGTTAGAACCAAATGCCTGACAAGAAGCATCTTAGACGAAGGTTCATTATGATTTACAGCTAATTGTTAGATAACTAGTCTTATTATATCCTCAGTCAGGGAATAGAAACTGGAAAGCAAGTGAGGCCAGACTGTAAACCCTCACTATCCACCCTCAGTACCCCGCTTCCTCCAGCAAGTTGCTTCCTCCTAGAGATTCCACAGACTTTCCAACTAACATCACTAGCTGCCAACCAAGTATCCAGACATACAAGTCTATGAGAGATAGTTCGCATTCAAACTGTAGCACTACTGTATCAAAATACAACCCGCCCCCACCAAAGGCCAAAAGTCAAACCACTGTGTTGCTCTAATAATTTCATTTTTAATCCCTATCACCTATCTAATATGTGGATATACATATATTTAGCACTTTTATTTGTATGTATTAACTCAGAGTCATTTAGTAATCAGAAGCTGATGAAGCTCATGAAATAGTGTTCCAGATGACAAAATCCTTACTCTGCATCAATTGTCTATTGAGTAAGGTGAAATCTTGAGGTTTTATTAGCCAAAACATGGCACAAAAATTCCATTTCAAGGATTTACACAATTGAAGATCAATGTTTCCTTCAATGTCTAGCTACAGTGTACTTTTCTTGCTAAGAAAAATCAATGTCTTACATTTTCATTACAGAGACAAAACCAATTCCTTCCTCTGAGAAAGGCATCTTTAGTAGGGTAGGTACTTTGTCTTCATGACTTTCTGAACTGTATATGGTAAGCAATATTAGCCATCATTTGCATGCCTTTGTTTTGGTATAAAATTTATAATGCTTTAATACAATGTAGATGGATACACAGATGTCCATTCCCACTTTTTTTTTGAAGTAGGGTCTCGCTCTAGCCCAGGCTGACCTGGAATTCATTATTTAGTCTCAGGCTGACCTCAAACTCACAGCAACCCTCCTACCTCTGCCTCCTGAGTGCTGGTATTAAAGGCGTGCACCACCATGCCTGGCCTTGAGCATCTTGGCATCTTGAGGAAAATATTTTTAGGAGGTGGAGTGACCAAAAATATTACTCTTATCTGGAGTGGTAAAGTGACTCCCTAGCAGCTGTATTATAACCTGTCGCCCCTTGCCTCATGAACTTAGTTCATCATTTGCAAAGCAAGGCAGCCGAATTACTGGTTTTTGCTTCTTATAGCCATGAGCATAAACAGAAGTGCGACTGAGTTTTGGTTGCTTGTTCAGAATCAGCACTTCCTGTCTACACAACTTTGGGATTGGCAGCTCTCTACAAATTTATGCTTATAACTCTAGAGCTGCTGGAAAATTCTTCTAACTTCTGATGATGTTATAATTAAACCTACAATCACATGGATTAGTTTGTTTTTGTTTATTTATTTATTTATTTGTTTATATATTTATTTATTGTTTTTTTGAAGTAGGGTCTCACTCTAGCCCAGGATGACCTGGAATTCACTATTTAGTCTCAGGGTGGCCTCAAACTCATGGCAATCCTCCTACCTCTGCCTCCCAAATGCTGGGATTAAAGGTGTGTATCAGTTTGCTTTTTGTAGTAGTTAATTTCTCATTGTTGCTGAAATAAAATATTTTTGACAAGAGGCAGCAATGGAATAAAATGGGGTTATTTCAGATAATAGTTTTGAGGGGAGGTTTCTATCATGGCAGGAAAAAAATGGGGCAGGAGCAGTCAGTTGGCATAACATCTTCACATTAGCATGGAGGAAATAGAAAAGCCAAAAGCTAAAGTGGGATTGGATTATAATTTAAGGTCAATCCAGTGACATGCTTCCTCCAGCCAGGCCTTACCTTCGAAGGTTCCACAAAAGTCCCAAACTGTACCACCAATTGGGGGTAAAGTATTACAACACATAAGTCTATGGGGGACATTTTACAGTCAAGCTAGCACCCTTTGCTAAAAATAAGTATATAGGCATTTGATTAGAATTTAATTTAATATTAAATTTGTACTTTTATTTCTTTCAAATGACAAAACATATTTGAAGAAGCTACAAGAGAAAGATGACTTCAGTGGATTGGTATTTTATAAAGTGAAAAGATAACCGCCATGTTTTATGTTTTAATATGTGCGTGTATAGCACAAAGAATATCATAGGTTAAATACAGTCTATGCAATTTTTCTGTGAGTTGATGATTCATCCAGGTGAGGGGAATATAGTTGGTGACAACAACTTCCTCAGCTCTGAAATAATGGTCATGAACTCCATACAACTTTTAACTTCAGAAGATCAAGGAGGAATAAAGTAACTGTGGATTATGACAAGATAACCAGTTCTATGTATAGGTTTGTGAGCATTTTATAGAAATGGACAGAGACTCTGCTGCAGTCAGCAGTTCATGGTAGGAAAGGAGTTAACTGATGTTTCAGATCCAGGGCAAGTTCCATAATGGCAAAAGAAGCTGGTCCCCTTTCACAGGTCCAAACAGAGAGAGAAATCCATCACAAACACCACATACCAGCAAACAGCAAATAGACAGCAAGCAAGGAGAGAATGCCTTCCTCTTTGTGTAGACTTAGTGCAGGGTCTCACAACCCTCTTCCAGACTTGTCTCTGGAATTGCCTTCCTGCACAGCCCTTCCAGGAAGGGATGTTCATTTCCAGCTTCCCTGAGCTTCCTTACATCCTGTCCCCTACTGAGACTCTACCTTCCTGTAGATACCCACCCAAGATAATAAAAAGGTCAAGTTGACAACAAAATTTAACCATCACAGTCCCCTTCAGAGCAAAATGAAGACGTGGTTCCACATTAGCATTCCTTCTCTTCCAAATGTTCTCTGAAATGATTCAAGTGGGGAAACGAGAATGGGACAATAAATAAGCAACCATCTTTCTAGCATTTTGCAATGCGTTATGCAAGTGCAATGAGGTGTAGACAGTGCCAAAATCATAAACCTGGACATATATTTGAAATAAAATCAGCATATCAAAGAGACACCTGTTCACTCATGTTTATTACAGAATCTTCAGAAGAACTGGCAACAACTACAGAGTCCATCAATTGCTGAATAGACAAAGGAAACTTGGTCCAAATGCATAATGGAATACTATTCAGCCATTCAAAGGGATGACAGTCTCACATTTGAGGATTGCACAAATGGAACTGGATGCTATTCTATTGAATAAAATAAACAAGACATGAAAGGACAGGAACTTCATGAACTCACTCAGATCTGGAATTAGATTAAATTGATCTCATGGAAATTGTGAGTGGAATGAAGGCTACCAGAGGGGGCAGAGATATTTTGTGGGGGAGGAGCAGTTGATCAAGAAACTCTGGTGTGCTCTTGCAGAGTAACGTGACTACAGATCCAACCACATACTGTACAATGCAAAAAGTCTGTGTAGAGCTGGGAGATGGCTCTGCAGTTAAAGGCACTTGCTTGCAAAGCCTGGGTTTGATTCTCCAGCATACACATAAAGGCAGAAACACAAAGTGGCACATACATCTGGAGTCCTTTGCAGCTACAAATGCCCTGGTGTGCCCATATTCTCTCTCTCTCTCTCTCTCTCTCTCTCTCTCTCTCTCTCTCTCTCTCTCTCTCTCCAAATAAACGAATAAAACTATTTTTAAAGCCTATGCAAAAGATTATGAAAATTTTGTCAGGAACCAGTGATAAATATCTGAGAAGATAGATATGTATAATTGGTTTGAATATCATCACACAAATTATATATGTATATATATGCATATATATACTAAACCTCAGATCAATATGTGCCATTTTATGTTTTTATGTATCAGTTAAAATAAATATTGTTTGCAAACATTTTAAAGTTTAAAAAAGACAGAGAAAGTGAAAAGTAAATAATGGGGTTGAGACTGGAGGAACAAACTTGGGCTTCATCAAATCCAATTTTAGAGGTAGGTGCACAATTCTTAATAAAATCTAAGATGCTGGATAGATTACCAGCTGAACACTGTTGCCACCCTAAAGAGCAAATAATACAGAGCAAACAAACAGAAAACAAGCAGGAAGCAGCATTGTTGGTTCTCCATCGCTCAGATCTGATTCAGTTATCCTGGGGAATAGCCTGGGTGTTTATGGCTTCCTATTTAGTTCTGACATGCAGCCAGTTGGAGAAATAGGTTTAAGAGGAAGCATGCCAAACATATCACATGCATTTAAGATATATTTCACATATAAGCCTGCTAGGTAAATTGTTTCAAATCAAGATATCTAAGGAACGTATCAACAAAATAAATGATGATATAACACTCACATGCAAACACACAGTATAGTCGTTGACCCAACAGCTGAGAGAGACCCTTGGTCAGCATGAGTGGGGACTCCTATAGAGGAGATGGCAGAGCAATTAAAAGCACTTGCTTGCAGAGCCTGTTGGCCTCAGTTCAATTCCCCAGTATCCATGTAAAGCTAGATACACAAAGTTGTGCATACATCTGGAGTTCATTTGCGGTAGCAAAAGGCTCTCTCTCTCTCTCTCTCTCTCTCTCTCTCTCTCTCTCTTTCTCTCTCTCTCTGCTTTCAAATATATAAATAAATAAAAATGTTTAAAATATAAAATGGATAAATTAAATGAAGAACTGATATCAAATTAATTCTGAAAGATATTAACACACTGTAAATTGTACTACCTTGATGATATAAATTCAAAATATAACAGTGAAAAAAAATCTTCAATGTAGACAACCACGTTGCTAATTTTCCTCCTCATCTGAGAATTATTTACATATCCAGTGAGTGAAAAAGAATAAACAGAGGTTTAGAGCCAACAGGTATTGTAGCATGTGGAATCCTAGTACTTGAGATGGTGAGGCAAGAGGGTCTAGAACTGGAAGTCAGTCTGGAATACATGGTATGACCCTGTCTCATAACAAACAAACAGACAGACAGACAGACAGACAGACAAACAAATAAATAAATAAAACTGATTTTAAGAATATTGCATAAACTAATAGACATAACATTCAGAAATATTAAATAAAAAAAATCTAAAATCAAGAGTGTAAGTGCTTAAAATCAGAAGTGGTACTGGTCATGGTGCTAATTTTCATAGCTCCCATAGTGTGGATTCTAGCTACTAAATTAAAAAAACATTCCTATTTGAACAGTGGCCCCTAGGAATTCTCAAAGAAATAAGTTTTGGGATGAGCAGGCGGGCAAAGTTCAATCAAAATAAGCTTCAAAATTGGCTCACTGGATGAGAGAATTTACTGCACACGCATGAAGATCTGAGAGGGTTCAAGATAACCCAAGTTCAATCCCACCACCTATCTAAACTGGATGTGACCATGTATATCTGTAACCCCATTTCTTCAGGGGTAACAAACCAGAGAATCCCTGGGACTTGCTGCTCAGTCAATCTGACCCAGAACAGCAGCTTCACGTTCAAGGAGAGACTCCATCTCAAGGAAATAATATGGAAGAGTAATGGAAAAAGACATCTGATATCCTCTGCTCTCTGCATGTTCACACACGGGGCACATGCATCTGCATACACTTGTGTACACCACATAAACTTCATACAACACCACAATACTCGGTTGCTCTCCACCTTATTCCTTGAGACAAGATCTTCCCTGAACCAAGAAGAGCTCACCAATTTGGCTAGAACGGCTCTTCAGTGAGCAATAGGGAGTCCCCTTCCTGGCCTTCCCAATACTGGGATCACAGGTGTACACCACCACCAGCATTTCTACATGGATGCTGAGGATTTCGAATCAGGTCCCCACGCTGTGCAGGAAGCATTTTACTCACTCATCCGTCTACCCACTCCTTATTTTTTAAGTTTCGTTTTAATTTTCATGACATCAAGGTAAGACCCGCTCATCAATGTAGACTCAAAGAATGGCTAGTTGGAAACAACAGAAATGACTCACGCAGAAATCATTTTCATCTTACAGCTTCCATCATTTGAAAGTCTAATGTAGCTAAAAATAAGCATTTATTAATGAATGTCTCCAGGCCACAGAAAATTAGATGTGAAATATGTCTTTTTAGGAAAAATGACATGCTGCATGTAAATTATAGATGAGATAATTTCTGATGATTATGAACATTATTTTACTATGATATTTGTACTATTTAATTTTGATTTTATAGTTAAAATATTATATTTTGGCAATGAAAACATATCTACTCTGAAGAAGGGGATATAATTTTCAATGAGTTTCCTTTAACTTTATTTCCTAAGAGAATATTTCTGGTTTTAGGTTTCCTCTGGTTTTCATTTACAGTTATGCAATCTGTGTAGACCATAATTTCTGATTCTTATTTTCTAGATGTTAGAAAGTTTATTCATGTATTACTTCTCAACCTTCTCCTTCCTACTTTCCATCCTCATTGGATATATCACTCTTTTTAGAGACTGATATTTTGATTCAATATTAAGCTTCTAATCTGATTTCTTGATTTATCAAGCTTTCCTGAAATGTAAGAAGTAGGGACAAGGCCTTTATTTTTTCACCTCTTTCTCTTCCATGTTTCAGTTATTGCAACACTGTCCTCTACATTGGAAAAATCAATAGAATAGATGCTATTTTTGCTAATCAGCAATATAAATAATAAAACTTTGTGCTCTGTCTCTATTTTGAATTTTAAACCTGAAAGCAATGATAGTAATTTAGATTTATACCTATGTACTTGACCCTCTTATTTACAAAACCCTGTAGTTTTGCAGATAGAACCAAATAGAAGAAAATACATTCAGATGTACTATCAACATATGAAGTTGTCAGCCAACATGAATTAAACTTGCATTTCTGTGAGATTATGTGACAACGTATTGTGGTTTCATTTTGCATCAGCTCCTGTCCTTCCCTGGGTTCATCAATTTTTATTTGACTGAAGTTACATCCTGATGTCTATGTGTTAAGATGTCCAGAGGGAGTAGAGTGTTCTCACCTCCCTCCCAAGTAAACTGTCTGCGGATTGCCCTTACATTTGATTGGTGACACAATCTAGTTTTCCAGCTCATTTTCTTCCTTTGAAATTGGAGACAATTTTCTTGTTCTTTTTGATATCCGGTGTTGTTGAGAGGGCAGATGGCTGTCTATATACAGCTTTCCTTGAGGTCACAGAGTTCCTATGTGTGTATCATCCAGCTCTCCACCCAGGAGGTTATTTTAGCTCATTCATTCTTTCTTTCTTTCACAATACATTTTGATTGTTTTTACCATTTTCCCTTGTGTTTCCTCTTTATTAGGTATTCTCATTAGATGCATGGAAATACATGCAGATATTTGCCTCATGGCTCTATATTACTACTTCCTGTGGTCCATCTCCTTCCAAGGCAGGACCAAGATTCTCATTGGAGCACACAAAAAGGCCGTTTCCAAGCCTCCCTTTCATGTAAATAGAGTCTATATGACTAGATCTGGCCCCAGGAAAGTTAAATAGGAGCATTGAATCCCTCTAGGTACAGTCTGGCATCATTATGAAAGGTCTTTCCCCTCCACATGCCTTCATTAGCAGAATCATAAAGACCAGAGGATGTTGAAAGCCATGGATGATGACAAACCAGAGGTGGAGGAAAATAGGGGTTCTGAGGCTCTCTGTCCAGGAAAAGTTGTACCAAGGAGGTGAGCTTAGGATAAAGTTGTTTCAAATTGCAGTTTAAATTATCTTTGCAAGTATTCTTTGACATTTTATTCTGGAGACTCCAAATATGACTAAATTTCTTTTCCATATAAATCATTTAGTTGTCAGTTCACAAAATGTGTTTATTTGATATGTGTAAAATGTTTCAAATAATTTTTATAACTTCTGGATGTTTTCCCTGCTTTCTGGTTGCTGTCTCCAAAATGTTCTGTTCTTGGATTTTTATGTTTGAAATATATCTTAGAATCTATCAAATGAAAGCTTTGTTGTTTGAATCATTCTCTTACTAATTGTAAAATTGGTTCTTCTGTTTATTCCTCCTAGCCCTTCCCTCTCATATGTACTCTGCTCTAATATTTGAATTTTTAAAATATTTATTCATTTATTTGAGAGAAAGAGAGAGAAAGAGGCAAACACCAAGAGAATGTCTCCAGGGCCTCCAGCTATTTATTGCAAATGAACTCCAGACACATGTGCCACCTTGTGCATCTGGCTTTACATGGTACTGGGGAATCAAACTCAGATCTTCTGCTTTGCAGGCAAACTCCTTAACTGCTAAACTATCCCTCTAGTCTTAATATATGAATTTTTAACTGAACTACCCTGTCGAAGTCAGCCACATGTCGCTGGGATGAATCTCTAAATCAGGCACAATTTGGGGGAGGAAAGTATTTATTGAAGGAACAGACCCAGGGGAAGTTAAGGAAAAAGGCTGGCCCCTTTTCAAAGATCCAAGCAGAGAGAGAGAACCCCACCATCAGCACTTCAAGCAAGCAAGCACATTGTAACTGTAATTTACAAAATGCAGAACTGCCAGACCGGGTAATTCAGAAAAAAAATATTCAAATTCTTGAAATATGTTTTAGTTATTTTGGTAGTTGCTGTGACAATACACCTGAAGAAAGCAACCTGTGGAAGGAAGGATTAATGTTGGCTCCAAGTTTGAGGGTACAGAAAGTTCATCACGGTCAGGAAAGCATGGGGGGAGGACCTTGGGCCAGCTGGCTACATTCAATCTGCATTCAGGATGCAGAGAGAGGTGAATGTCAGTGCTCTGCTCCTTCCTCCATTATGACTTTTACCCTTGTGATGACCTTGCCTGAATTCATAGGGTGTTGTGTCTACCTCAGTTACTCCTCTCTGGAAATGCTTCACAGACATGCCCAGAGTTTTTTGACTAGGTCATTGGTCATCACACATGCACCCAGATCTCTTTTATGTTTTATATATGTTAACTTCAATTTTTTCCATTGTGATCACAGTTGTTGATTTTTTTTATATTCACATGTGTTGACTCAGCTCTGTGCATTTCTTTTCTTTCCTTTTGGTTTTTGACACCTGGAATTCACTATATAGTCTCAGGCTGGCCTAGAACTCATGGAGATTCTCCTACCTCTGCCTCTGGAGTGCTGGGATTAAAGTGTATACCACCACCTCTGGTAGCTCTGTGCATTTCTAGGTCTGAACTCATGCATCTTTATTGTGTCAAGTCACAATCTGCCATGACTTTTTTTAAACTTGATGTCATACACAAGCTGCCTTCCTTTGAAAATTTTTCTTATTATACTTGTTTTGACATGTTTGGCTTTCTTTCATATTTGTAATAAGATTTTTATTACAATGTTATATGGAGAAAAAAAGAACTTAACATTTTTGTTCTTGGACTAGAATTAAGAGTAAGAAAAGTGAGGAGGTGTTGTGTACTAAGAAGTTGAACTCTGCTGTATACTTAAAATGATAGTATTTTCTCCATTATGGGTTCTTATGTAATGGGAACTGGGCACAGTGGGTGAACACCCAGGTCTTCATCACTGCACTTACTCATGAGTTCGTGTCTCAAAATGCAAAAGAATTGGACAATTTGAGAGAAGCATTTTCTTATCACACATTTATTCTAGATTAGAGTCAGTTCAGAGGATTTGGGAAAGAGAGAGGGGAAACAGCCCAACCACCATGTCCAGCCACCAGTGTGAGGAGAAAATGTGGAGAGTCTTAACAGAATTTATGCTGTTCAGCTAAACAAGCAGGAAGGGGAAAGATCATGAGAAGGAAAGATTCAGGTGGAAGAGAAATCCAGCCCCTCACCACAGGCTGTGGTGGGGACTGGGGAGAAAGATCTTACAGGTCCCTAGAGAGTCAGATGTCCTTCTTCTAGGACACCATGTGGAAGAAGAAGCCTTTGTCCTAGGAAAGTTAATTTTAAGTTCCACCAGGTAAGTCAGAGAAACAGCTGATTGGTCTATACCTGACCAATCAGTTTTAGCACCTGGGTTTTAGTTCTAGCTAGACTCCTCCCACTCAAGGGGTGGATGTCTATGGAGATGCCTGAACCATCTCACTTATGTTATTTTTAGTAATTTTATGTATTGCACTGAGTTGGCTTTAACATATTAAGGATTATGGTTATTGAATGTTCCACCTTCTATTGGTTACATTTAATGAATACCTCCTATATCTTTGCCTAGTTTTGGATCAGATGCTCAGTTATGACCCTGGAGACTGTTCAATAGACAGAAAAATATTGCAGAATGCATATTTCAAAGGCCAAGCATTGGGTTGTAGAAAGCCTGCTTGGTAGTTATTAATAAAACCAATTTTTGCTTCCATAGTATATGGCCTTAAGACCAGAGATGACCATTTGTGGGACATCTTACATGTAAGATTAAAGAAGTTGGGAAAAATTTACCTATATTGCTGTAACATTGCCAGCCATTTCTAGAATTATGAATCATCATTTTCCCCAAGGGTGGATATCTCACTCTGAATACACCAGAATGACCTGGGATAGCCTTCAGTTTATGTCCAAAAAATGGGAAACACGAGCAGATAACAGCAAGAGGAAGACACACAGTTTTGAGGATTCATTCTTTTGTACTCTGATTCCTTAGTCACGGGTTGCCAGTGGATACATTTCTCCTCTAGAGGTGATGTGTCATCTCGTGTAGCCCTGCCCCTCACTGTGACAGTTTGCTTTTGTCTGTCACCCCAACATCCATTTAGGCCTCCTTTCGGTAACAGGCTCTCCCTGTTTTTCACCACAAGTGTCTCTGCCATCCTCTCTGTTGGGTTCTCAAAAATTCTCCCTCATGACTCACCTTAAGTGTGCTAATAAAATCGCTGACTCTATAAAGGTCCAACATACTGGCTAGGTATTTGAGTCGAGTTTTTTGGAAAACTGAATTCTACTCTTGTGTTAGATGGAGAAGAAAGACCATCATGCAGTTTGGTTTGATTATTAGGGGTCAGTTTTCCCCAACTCTGTGATGGAACCTCAGAGTTATAGCTCCTCTCTCATGGTCATGTTGTTTGTCCATCCATGTTTGTTGCATGTGAAGATATCCAGCCAGAGATTTTATGCCATTGTATCTTTAATTTAGGTTGCCTAATTATTTCATATTAGGACAATGATAGTATTGTTATATTATGGGGCTAATTATATACAGCTCATTTGAAATTTTAGAAGTTTCTTTAAATCCATCATCCACTAAGCATCTTGAATGCCATGTAGGGGAAAATAAGCAAGAATATTTTTAACTTTATCCCATATTGAATGTGAAAAATACCAGTGTTTAAATTTGTTGCATACAGTGAGCTTTATATTTTCAAATCAACGTTCTTCTTTTGTCTTTGAGGACATGCATTTGCCAGTTAAAGCCTCAAAGATTCAGAGAAGTACAAGGTCTAGGAGCCTGAGAAAATCCCCAAACCTAAGTGAGAGTCCTGGGGAAGCTGAGTCAGGTTATTCATGACACCTGGCTGCCAACTGATGTGCAATTTATCCAGCATCTTTGAACCTTTTCACTTAATGAGGCATACTGTAAGGAGAAAAATGACCAGGAAACGTAGGTTGCATTTGGAAAAGGTAGCAATCCAATTTATAAATCTGCATCTCTCTACCATCTGGAGATGCCAGATTGGCAGCATCTCTTGTCAGCGTTCTGTATATTATCCACGCTTCACAAAGCAAGAAAGGAAACCACTCAGCAATCTCAGATGCTTCCAATGAAGGGCTCCTTTACCATGTTGATAACCAATCTGCTATATCTCTTTTAAAATAGTCTTCCCTATTATGCTTCTTTAAGGGAAGAACTGGAGTTCCGTCGTATAAATTACCTTCATCTACGGATAACAGCAAAGATTTCAGCATGATGCATCCCATTAGGGCTGAGAGTACCTCTTCTTTCTCTCCAGAAACCCTTTCCCCTCTGGGGCTGAGTGTAAATATGTGATGACTGACAGTCAAGCAGACTTTACAGATTTAGGTAGTGCACAGTATGGTGAGTGAATTCATAATTCCTGTGTGAGAACTGGAGCAGTATAGGGCAGCGTGTCAGTGAGGCAGAACGATCAAATAAAGGAAACTTTGATACATTGCAAGTATTGTTTTTACTATTTTTTTCCTTTTAAAAAAATTTAGATGCAGAGATTTACATATCATTCATTTTGGCATTTTTCAAATACAATTAGTTTTTGTTGATTGACTTCATTCCCTCCTATCTCACATCCTCTCTTCCCCTGAAGCCCTACTACAATGTCTTCCCCTATCCCATTTACATGTCAAAAATGTCCTTTTGTCCTTCCCTCACCCCTCTTCCAGCTCATCTCTTTATATTCATTTTTGGTTAGAGATCTATCTTTGTCTTCCTTATGTGAACACATACTTATTACATGATCCTTTTAGTTAGTTTTCTTGAAATATACTTGTGTCATTTACTTATTCATGAAATATGCATGTATTGAGTAGACCTAGATTTTAGCACACATGGGAGCTGCATCCTTCTGTAAAATCATCCTTCCATTCCTGTTGTAGGTCAGAGTATTCTGAAGCAAAAGCCAGCGACAGGACTGATACATGGAGTGAAGACCAGATCCAGCTTCTTCCAAATTAAATTTATAGCCACAACTGAACATTAAAAGCAGCACTAGATATTATATCATGAAATCCTAGATGAAGACTCAAAGCCTAGATGGAGTAACATACTGCCTCCATGTTCACAGGTTAGATAGATTTCAATTCTAAAGTTTATGCGAATGAAATCAATGAGTGTTGTAGTTTCCTTCTTATTGCTGAGATAAAGCATTGACCAAAAACAGCTTGTGGGAGAAAAGGATTTATTTTGGTTACAGTTCTTGAGGGGAAGCTCCATGATGGCAGGAGAAAGATGATAGATAGAACAGAAGCTGGATGTCACCCATTATCCACAGCAGGTGGCAAACAGCAGCAGGAGAGGAAGCCTAACTCTAGCAAAGGTGTGCTGGCTGTAACACCCCTAAGCACATGCCCCCAAAACACACCTCCTTTAGCAAGGCTCCACCTCCAAAATTGCCATCAGCTGAGAATCAAGCATTCAGAACACTTAAGTTTGTGGGGGACACCTAATCCAAATGCCACAATGAGTTATTACTCCACCAAGAGAATCCAAATGAAATTATGTAAAAAAAAAATCAGAGGTCTGGAGGGGTGGCTCAGTTGGCCTGAGTCATTTCCCCAATACTCACTTAAAGTCAGATGCACGAAGAAGTTGATGCATCTGGAGTTCATTTACAGTGGAAAGAGGCCCAGGCATGTTTCTTTCTGCATACATACATACATACATACATACATACATACATACATACGTACATGAATACATACATGAAACTCTTCTTTAAAAAAATAAATGGAAATCTCAACTTGAAGAAGATATGATTAAAAAGAAGGAGACTGGAAATTCTTAGCCCAGTAAATAAATTCTCTAGACACTTTTAGGATGCATACAATGGATGAAAGACTATGACTTTTAATGCAAATGACAGAAAGTTAGGGCTTGGAAGTTAGCTAATCATTAAAGGCTCTTGCTTGCACAGCTTACTGGCCCCAAGTTCAATTTCTTAGCCACCCACATAATTCAGATGAAAAAAGTGGCACATGTATTTAAAGTTTGTTTGCAGTAGTAGCAAGAATCCCTGAAACAACACCCCCCACGTACACATGTGTGAATAAATAAAAATTTTAAAAAGAGAAAGCCATGCTAGAATTTCTTCCCCAAGTAGAAAAATCATAAGAAGACTCAGGGAAAATTCCAGAAGAGAGGGTGAAAAAGAATGTAAGAGCCACAGAATGGGAAGGACTACTTTGGGACACTATCCTCTGATCATGAACCTACTGGTCTCACAGGGGTTGTCAATGTCCCCATAACAACTGCACAATTACAACACTGAGCCCAACAACATTTTTCACATAGACGATGAAAGAGAAAAACAGACCGAGGCATTAATTCAGAGGGACAACTTGGAATGAAGTCAGTAGTGATAGATTCATCCAGGTGTCCCCCTCAAACGAATGTGTTTCCAATGCTTGATCCCCAGCTGATGGCAGTTTGGGTATTGGAACCTTGTAGGTATGTTGTTGAAAGCTGGTTTATGGGGGTTCTAGCCAGCTTCCCCTTGCCAGTGTTTGGCACACTCTCCTGCTGCTGGTGTCCACCTGATGTTGGTCAGGAGGTGATGTCCATCCTCTGCTCATGCCATCATTTTGCCTGCCATCATGGAGCTTCCCTTTGAGTCTGTAAATCAAAATAAATCCTTCCCCCCACAAGCAGCTATTGTTAGGGATCTTTTCTATGTAGCAACAAGAAAATGATCTACAACAACTCAGAGGAATGAGGATGGAGGTATGGGGTCAAAAGAGGAAAATGGAACCAGAATATGATCAAATTACAGTATGTTCACACATTAAAACTCTGAGTAAATGTTTAAAATGAAAAATAAAATAGGGCCTGATCTATGAGGTACGGGCTACATAATTTTATTTTAATATTTATTTCTAAGCAGAGAGAGACAGAGAGAATAAAAGAGAGAGAGAGAGAGAGAAAGAGGGATAGAGAATGGACATACCAAATAAATTCCATATACATGTTCAACTTTGTGCATCCAACTTTATGTGGGTACTGGGGAACTGATCTCTGGTCCTTAGGCTTTGCAGACAAGAGCCATAATCACTAAGCCATCTCTCTAGCCCAAGACTGCATAATTTTATAACTGAAATCAGAACCATAAAACTCAAGAACAATCAAATGATGTCTCTGCCTTTAGCAGCCTAATTTCATTTAGTTTTGCTTTGTTTCTAATGGTTGATGTTTAATAGAAAGTTGAGTTTAAAAGTGTCCTTGAATATTACAGGACATATTGAAAAAAATAATGGAGTGGCTTTGGTATTCCCAAAGCATGCTTAAGAAGGCTGATTGAATCACCTGAGTTAGTCTGATAAATTTTATGTAGGTTCCCGGGTGGGTGATCCCAGGAGACACGGAGGAGTGAGATATCAGGCAAATGAGCTGAATTGAAGGTTGACATCTCTTTAAATTTACCTAAGTTCAAATGACATTTAGGTTGGAAGCTCAGGGGAAACCAGGTAGATTGAACAATGAACTTGAAGTTCATCATGGGATAAAACACTTTCAAGCCTAGAGTATAGACTAGTATGCTGTCCTCAGGACATACATATGTTATAAATCTCTCTAGAAGGTTCTTGACCATTTCTGGTCAAGGAAATGTTAGAGCCATAAGAAGAAAAGTATAAAAAATGTCATGCCATTAAAATATACTGCCTTTGACTCACTCCGTAGTCACTGTCTGTACTTAGCCAATCACTTGTGTAAACATTCTCCTCCAGGTGATTTTTGCTTCTCTTCCAGGAGGTCATGTCAGGACAGATCTTCCTGATACCATGAAACTTATTTTTCTGTTGTATGCTGTGAGTGTGGTTGGAGTTATAGGCCTGACCACAAAGGCCATTGTGACTTACAGTGTAATGTCTGCTTGAGTGTTTATAAGAGCTTTCCGTGTTTATGCACAGGTGTGTACTTGCATGTGTGTACACATGTACGTATCCATACATGCATGTGTTTAATTTGGTTCCTCTGTGCAAACAAGTTTTCTTTGTGAAAATAATATACACCATAAGAGAACATATGCAGGTACCATGCCTTTTATCACAAGCACCTTTAGCATCATTAGGTAGTAACTTTTTTTTTTTTTTGGTTTTTTGAGGTAGGGTCTCACCCTAGCCCAGGCTGACCTGGAACTCACTATGTAGTCTCAGGGTGGCCTTGAACTCATGGCGATCCTCCTACCTCTGCCTCCCGAGTGCTGGGATTAAAGGCGTGCGCCACCACGCCTGGCGGTAGTAACTTTTTTAGGTTACAACTTTTCATAAATATTTACTAGGCTGAAAATTATGAGTACATATTTATGAGATAAAATGAGTGAAGGAATTTAAGAATCAAATTCCTTCACTTTCCCATTCACACACTCTCTCTCTCCCTTTCTCTCTAGTTGTTGCTTTCATTTATAGGGTTAATGTGTGCTAAACAAATGCTGTATCTCTGATTTTCCAGCATCAAAAAGTTGAGATATATCATGAATAAAACAGGAAAAACACTGTGTCCATCATTAGAATTCTTGTTTGCTTCTAGGTGCGTCAGTCCACTGAGTTAGATGATTCAAGAATGTTTATGACATTCCTGTTCTCCATCTTGTTTATATAAAGAGCGTCCTCTAAATACTTCTTTCCTATAATCTGCATGCATGGGGAAAAATCAAAAATATAACAGAAAGCAGGACATTGACAGGTTCTCTGTTGGAGTCATGAAAGCAGACGCCAGAAATCTTGGCAGCAGTGGATGAACTGGGGGAATCATGGGAGAATATTTTTATTATGCATTTATTGAACAGGTTTTCTGGAATGCCTATGATGTGACAGGCTAATTTCTGACGATTCTTCCAATAGAGGACACAATCCAGCCAAGGTATAAACAGCAAATAGGACATCCCGAAGCATGTGATCAGTACCTTCAGAGCGAATATGGTCAATGTGTTCAGAATAGAATTACTGGATTATCTAGAAAAGAAGACCCGTGTGAGATGTAAAGACAGTGCATGCCTTCAGGTCAGCAAGGTCAAGGATAAGGCAGAGAGGGGAGGGAGGACCTTGGCATTGCAAGTTGTTTATAATTTATTAGTTGTTGGCTGAGATGACCATGGTTCCTAGAAAAATAAAAGACTTCTTCAGAGCAGAAGTCATATCTGAATTCTCTTTGGGAAAAGTCTGATATTGAGCAAACGATTCCACCTGAGATCTTATTGAGGTCACTTAAAGGAGTTTGAGTGAGAACTAAATGCTGCTTTAACACCAAAAAGCCCACCATAGCCCAAGTGATGACTCAGGAAAACTGTATCCCTGGAGCCTCCTGCATAAAGCTGAGCTGAATAGAAAGTCTTCTCTTCCCTCTTCCCAGCAATTATTACTGCTTAATTTACCTTGAGGAGAGGCCTTGATAATTTTGTAAATTTCAGGAGCTTCCTAGGACTTGTAAAGTTTTTAAAAATTCCTGAACCTTGTTTTATTTACTTACTGAAACTTGTGAGCTTTGTTTATTTCCTGAGTCTTAACAAGCCTTTCTTCAGGAGAGAGTGTTTTGATTTGGATGAAAAAGGTGTACAACCAAACTCTAGCAGTTACAACCACTTTAGAATATAGTTGTTACAAGTAAAGATTTTAAAGACAGATCTCTAGCACCGATAGGCAAAAGTTGGCAGCAATTTCCAATTTAATTTCCTTATTTGCTTTATAGTGCCATTGGGAGAGATGCTCAGTAAATAGTTCTGAAGGTTATTCTGTGAATTTCATTATTATTAATTTTACTCAGCACTCATGGATGTTCCTAACTAATGCACAATTTTATACCATAGCACATATAGCAATTAAAATACTTTTTCCATTTTTGAAGTGTTCATATATGTATATAATGTATTTTGATCTTATTTCCCACAGTTACCTTCCCTTATTCCCTTCTCCTCTTACTAACACTCTTTTCTTCTTTATAAACCCCCCTCTCACTTGACTTTTAAAAACCAACTGAGTTCAATTTGGGTTGTTTGTATGATCCTGGGTGGAAGGTTATTTACTATGCCATGGAAAACTTACCAATGGCTACACATGACACATGTTTTATAAAAATGCATCATGTCAAACCTTTGTTTACTATGAGAACTGCTGAAAATTCAATCCATTTTAACATAAATTTGGCTGCTTTAAATCACCTAGCATACATGAAGTACAGACCCAGGACCACATGAATCATGTGTGGTGGTATATACCTGTCATTTCAGAATTTTGGAAGTGGAGGCAGGCAGGAGGATTAGAAGTTCAAAGTCATTCTCCTTGACATTGCATGTTGGAATCCAATCTGGGCTCTATGAGAGCATTTTTTTTAATTGGAATACATGATTTTCCGTTTAAAAGCTATCTGAACTGAAATGTAATTAGTATGCTTTTTCTCTTTGTTGGAGTTTTAAGTCCTCCAAATAAAAAGAAAATACTCAGCACAATTGACTCTGCACTCTTTTGTCAAGGTGCCTAGTTTTCTCTGAAGGGAAGAGAGGTGAGAACTAGAACGCTTTCTAATCCCATTGCTCTTCAGTCTGAGTTAAGCAGTCATGAGAAGTCCACAGAAAATTTTAGTGATGGTGGTCAACCCAAAATACAGTCATGTACCAATGGATTTTTTTTCCACCGATGTTTTCTTTTCTATGTATTGGTGTTCAGTATACTTCTAATTTGATCATCCATTTCCTAACATTGCTTTTTTTTTGTTTTTTGTTTTTTTTGTTGTTTTTTTGGGTTTTTTATTTTTTTTTTCATCTGGGGTTGAGGAATTAAGATAAGACATGGGTGTGGGCTGGAGAGATGATTTAATGGTTAAGGTGTTTGACTGCAAAGTAGAAGGTACCAAGTTTGATTCCCTAGTGCCCATGTAAAGCCAGATACTCAGGAGCATGTGTCTGGAGTTTGCAGTGGCTGGAGTCCCTGGTGTTCCTATTCTCTCTTTCCCTCTTCTCTCTCTCAGGCTCTCTCAAATAAAATAAATGAAATATTTTAAAAAGATAAGACATGAGTGACCAGATTTAAACTTCTGCTCCCTGAGACAGCCTTCTTGTGCTGGTCATAGTAAGATGAGCCTTGGTTTCTGCTTTGCTCTGGCTAGCCTGAGTCCCTTGGAGCCTGATGTAAAGTCCAGTTCTCATCGTCTATTTCTAGAAGAAAACTCCAAGAATCAAGCAGGCTACACGGTGCTGAAGCTATTATACGTGGCAATCATGCAAGACACCAGCCTGCCTGCTCACCACAGAAGCTCTGCTAGTGAGCTTTCACAGTGTGCAAGAAGCATGGGAGCATGGTGAAGTCTGACTGCACATGGGGTACACAGACACCAGATTTCCACGTGGTAGACATCTCTTCTGCCTGGATACTTCATCACTGAAATTGAACCAAGGTGTATCATTTCCAGAAACTATATTTAATACACCATTTTACCCTTGATAAAGCAAATTAACCAAGATCTTTAATAGGGTCATATAAAAAGGAATAAAGGATTACTTTAAAGAATAATTTTTTTTTATTTTTGTTTTTCGAGGTAGGGTCTCGCTCTAGCCCAGGCTGACCTGGAATTCACTATGTAGTCTCAGGGTGGCCTTGAACTCACGGCAATCCTCCTACCTCTGCCTCCCGAGTGCTGGGATTAAAGGCGTGCACCACGCCCGGCTAATAAAAATATTTTTAAAAGTGGTTATGGAGAGATGACTCAGCGGTTACGGCATTTGCTTGCAAAGACTAATGACCCAAGTTTGAGTCCCAAGTACCCACAAAGAGCCAAAGTGGTGAATGCATCTAGAGTCTGTTGGCAGCAGCTGGAGGCCCTGGTGTGCCTATTCTCTCTGTCTCTCTCTTCTATCTCTCTCTGTTTGCAAATAAAGAAGTAAAAATGCTTTCAAAAATGAACAAGCATGATACAGTCTGAGACTACTTGACTCTTGAACGCTCAGCACTAAACGGTGCATCTTTATCACCCCCTCCAAGGCTCCAGGATCATTGCAGAAGAGGTGTCAGAAAGAGCCAGAGGACCAGAGGACAGGGAAGAGTGCTTTGAACCACTGTCCTCTGGACATGAAGAAGCCATTGAATTATGACCTCATAACAATTGTCATGACCTGTACAGTATCTGCACAGCGTTGGGCCACCAACCTTCTATCATGTACGAGGGTGGAAGGGAACAAGAATAGTCAAAATAGAAGAGGGACTAGTTTGAAAGAAGAAAGGCTTCGGCGGAAGGGAAAAGGGAGAGGGAATATTTTACATTTAAACTATAACAATGGACACACTCAGATGGCTGCTATACGCAGTTAAGCAAGACTGTCTCTAATTACTGACTCTTATTCTTCCCAGTGAGTTTGTGTTTCAGGGAATCTGAGTAGGAGACTCCCAGAAACATGGGAAGATATTAATATATTAGGTGTGATGGATTGAGTATAAAATGCCCCCCATAAACTCATGTGTTTGTGATTAAGCTTCATACTTCATTCCCTAGTTGGTGGAGCCTTTGGAAGGTGGGGCCATGTCAGAGGTGGTGCATCACTGGAGATAGACTTAGTATTTTAGGATTCAGCCCCACTTGTCAGTGCCAGCTCAGCTCACTGTTCTTACTGCCTTCCTGCTATGTGATTACATGAGTCACCTGCCTGATGGTGCTATGCCTTCCCCATCATGATGAAATGTCCCCTTGTAACTGTAAGTGCAAATAACTCCATTTCCTTCCTTCCATCAGCTACTTCTGGTATGCTCTTTTTAAAAATATATATATTTCTATTTATTTTTAGAAAGCGAGAGGGAAGAGAGAGAGAGAGAGAGAGAGAGAGAGAGAGAGAGAGAGAGAGAGAGAAAGAGAGAGAGAGAGAATGGGCAAGCCAGGGCTCCAGTCACTAAAACGAACTTCAGATGCATGTGCCACTTTGTGCATCTGGCTTTATGTGGGTACTGGGGAATCAAGCACATGTCCTTAGGTTTTGCAGGCAAGCACCTTAACTACTAAGCCATCTCTCCAGTCCCTGGTCTGATTTTTTTTTCCAGCAACAGAAAGGTTCTTGTTCCATGGGGCTCAAGTCCTGTTGATATGTGTAGAAAACCATGCTGAAGGTAAACCTGCCCCATGTCATGATTTTACTTCTGGTGGGTTTTTTTTTTTTTAGATGAAACATCCTATTACTTCATAGTGAAATGCCATGTATTGGATCTGAAACGAACAGGGGCATTGTTTTTAGAGAGGAAATGCGTTTTGTTCTACTTTGGAATCCAATTTCTTTGCCAGAAAATTATGGATGTATACTGCTCTGGATTGGAAAGGTCATTATCCAATATAATATTAACTGACACTCTATCTTCTTTCTGGTTACATGAGACAGATGTGTGCTTGGCCCAAATGACAAAGCATTTCTGAAGAGTTGGTTTTCTTGTTCTGCCCTGGTCTTGTCTCATCTCCCCTGACACTACTGTGACTGAAGTTATCTCCCACTTCCCTAACTTTAAATTCTATTAAATTTGATCTTTTCAATTAGTTCCACTCGTACACTTACAGAAGCGTTCCCAAAGGAACCTGAAATAAATTCATGGTGGTTAGGAAGAAAGCGAATGAGGGAGAAAGAAAAAAAAAAAAGCAAGTGGAGAAGAATTTGACATCTTAGAAAGAACAACACATTTTGGAAAGGTTTCTCTCCCATGATTCTTTAAATTAAAGAGATAAGCTACTGATTCCGGATGGGTATCTATCTGATGGTGGAAGACTTCAATCAGCAAACACAAGTTTCCAGGGACAAGCTCAATGATGAAATGAAGTCAGGATGGGCAATTTTAGACTACTTTTCTGTGAGCCTGAAAGATTCCAAATGGGAGATCTTTGATCACTTACCAATGTCAAGAGTGCTCTGTCACAACTCATAACCCACAACTCCATGGTGAATACCAGCAATCCCACTGAGGAGGCCCCTCGGTGTAGAGGGGGCAGGGAGGAGGGAAATGACGACACAAACGTAGGATGTGTCCATATAAAGTTTCTACTTTAAAATATGTATATACATATACTTTATTTTTTCATTGTATTTTCAATGATCTCGCTTATTTTCATAGTCTCACTTATTTTCCTAGGTATCAACTGAAGTAATTCTTCACCATGTTTGCTGGTTTTTTAATTCTCCTTTGAAATGGATCTTTGCAGTACTGACCCTCCATAACCATTGTCTAACAGAATGATAAACTGCACATCTACTTTTAATCTTACCCTGTAGGTCACTCCCTTCAGCCTGTGACTTGTCTTCTTCATCTCTGAGGACACAGTGGAAACAACATCATTCCCGTATTAGTTCCCTTGAGTTGCCCTGGAAACCACAAATGTCTGCCATAATACCTGATGTGGAGTCTCCCATGTGTATGCAAATCATATGTATGTAATGGTGTATTGTTAAATACCTTTTTCATGCATATATTTATTAGATAATATTGTCAACCCCATAAAACAAGTAGACCACTGTAGCAGTTAATTCTTTTATTTTTTTCTTTTTTAAGGTAGGGTCTCGTTCTATCCCAGGCTGACCTGGAATTCACTATGCAGTCTCAGGCTGGCCTCAGACTCACTGTGATCCTCCTCCTTCTGCTTCCTGAGTGCTGGAATTAAAGGTGGGCACCACCACACCCAGCCAGTTATTCTTTTTTAAAAAACAATAAAATAACTGGCTAGACAGGAGTTATTCTGTTTTTAAAAAATAGTTTATTTATTTATTTGAAAGAGACAGAAAGGAGAGAGAGAAAATTGACACACAAGGGCCTCCTGTCACTACAAAGGAGCTCCAGATGTCTGTGCCATTTTGTGCATCTGGCTTTAAGTGGGTTCTGGGAATTGAACCTGGACTGTCAGGCTTTGCAAGCAAGAAGTGACTTTAACTGCTGAGCCATCTCTCCAGTCCCAGCAGTTACATTCTTGCAGCTGGGTCAAAACACATGACCTTAAGAAGCTTGTGGAAAGGGTTTAGTTTAGCTTACAATTTTGAGGGGGAAATTTCTTCGTGGTGGGCAAAGCATGGCAGAGTGGACAGCTGAGTTTCACATCTTGTTATAGAAGCTGGAAGAAAGTAGTTGAGCTGAATTCTGAGCACCCAGTAGGCTGGAGTGACACACACCTCCTCCAGCAAGGCTCCACTTCTAAAAGGCTCCATAACCTTCCCAAATTGCTACCTGCTGGAGATCAAGTATTAAACACCCATGAGCCTATGGGGGACATTTTATTCAAACCACCACACTCACAAACTAACACCTTATCAATGGTGAAGCACACAGATATTAAGCTACACAAAACAGATATTTGGACCCAGAAAATTCTGTGCTCTCAGAGATATTGAAATCTCCCTGACATCTCAATCCCTATATTCCTGCCTTCTAGTTGTTAGTTAAGTAATGAAATAGTGATAATTTCCTAAAGATGCTTTCCTAAATTCTAAGTTCCTGGTCAAGACTCCTGCTCTCACAACTCTTAACTCAAAACTGCATGGTGAATACCAGAAAACCCACTAAGGAGAGATTTACTTCAAAACACTACCAAGAGTCTCAGCAGGATTGGTCACATGTAGACCCAAAAATTGGCATTGCCTCCTGTTGCAGTCAGCTTTCTAGTTGCTGCACAGAAAGAACCCAAACAAAACCGGCTTGTGGAGGAATGGGTTTATTTGGCTTACAGACTCGAGGGGAGACTCCATCTTGGCAGGGAAAACGATGGCATGAGCAGAGGGGTGGACATCACCTCCTCCACAGCACTGCAAACAGCGGCAGGAAGGTGTGCCAAATACTGGCAAGGGGGAGCTAGCTTATAACCCCATAAGCCCACCCCCAACACACAGTTCTAGTGAGGTTCTAATTCCCGAATTGCCATCAGCTGAGGATCTATCATTCAGAACACATTCATTTGTTTGTGGGGGACACCTGGATCAAACCATGACACCTCCCCTCAGGTAGAATAATATGTATTTGGCTAACGTCTTAAAAATTGTGTTGTATGTTATACAGTTTCCTACTATACTTTTCACATTGTCCTTCCTGATGTCTGCTTGTGTGTCAGGAGAGAGCACTTCCAGGGACCTTTATTGCAACATCTTTGAGTTCACCTACTCAAAACATGACTCGAAGTCAGGAGTGATGGTATGTGTGTGTAATCATAGCACTTGGGAGGCAGAAGCAGAAAGCTTGGGAGTTCAAGGCCACCCTTGGCTATACACTGAACCACAAGGCACCCTTTCTGAAAAAAAAAATCAAACATGATAAAATAAATTAAAATAAATTATAAAAGTACATGTTAACTCAAATTGGGCAGTTAGAATATTTAAAATCATAACTCTTATGCCCTTCAATGCAGATTAACTGAACGATACTAATGTTAGATTCTGAAGTTCTAATATTAAATTTTGCCAAGGATTTAATAAAGCCTAGACTTTCACAGTTTCCCCCTCTGCCCTTTATTTAATTCGTTTAGTATACAACCCTTGAAGGCATCTTCTTCCACCTAGCAAACCACTATCACATTTATTTATTATAGTTTATTTTCAAGTCATATTTATTCCCATGCAGCCCAGCATGCCTCAAACTTTAGGTAATCCACCCCCTTCAGCTCCCGAGTGATGGGATTGCCAAACCTGTATCATCAGCCCTAGTTTATGGATCACACTTCTCTGTCCACTCATGAGTCAAGAGGAATTTTTTTATGGGGTGGGCTTCCATGTCTCGAGGGAGGTACAATTGAGCAATTAAAATCTATGCATGTTAGGTTGTGATTGGAATGGGTTTCTCTTTCTGTTGGCATGACTTAGTGCCCTGTTCTCAGAAGGCAGAAAGAAGGTGATAATGAAAATTGACAAGGTCTCAATAAACTGTTCACAGCACTCTTGAACTCACTTTGTAATCCAAGCACAATTTGTACTTGGCATTCTCCTGCCTCAGCCTCCTGAGTGAGTAGCTGGGATAATAGACCTGCAACTCCTTTATTGCACAATTGTTAAAAATATTTTATTTATTCATTTTCAAGCAGAGAGAGAGAGAGAGAGAGAGAGAGAGAGAGAGAGAGAGAACCAGGGCCACCTTGTGGGTCTGGCTTATGTGGGTCCTGGGGAATTGAACCCGGGGCCTTAGACACTGGAGGCAAGTGCCTTAACCACTGAGCCATCTCTCAAGCCCTATTGTACAATTTTTAAAGAAAAAAATTTAAAAGCTAACACACAATTTATCATAGTGGACAATGAAACACCATCAAAACTGCATATGCTGATGGTACCTTCCTTATCTCTAGATACGTATAGGGCGTGTATGTATTTCTGGCAAATCAAATGCAATATTCTTTATTAAAATTAAATTAGATGCTCGAGGGGCACATTGTGCCTAAGTATGGAGTCTGCCAATAAAAAAAGTTTTTAAAAAAATAAAATTAAATTAAAATCAAATTTCCTGGCTTTTTCTCTGTTGGTTTTGCCTCTTCTGTTCACCCTATTTCTGCCTCCTCTTCTTATCATGGCTTTAACATCCACCAATGTTTGGCACCCTAACCTTAACCAAAGGATTGAATCCCTTATCTCTGGTTACAGGGACCCTGCTGCTTTGCCAGGTCTGTTCTCATGATGTGACCCAGAAATGACACCATCATATTTTGTTTGCTTCCCACCAATGACAGGTGTTATCCAATGAAGGTTGGGGAAGCTTTTTTCTGTGCTAACATAATTTTATCCCTTGCATTCTGAGATCTCTTGAAATACAGGTGCCAGAGTTCTGTTATGATTTAGAGTTTGTTTCCCCATCATTAAAAAAAAAAAAACTATACCAATGAGAACAATGTCTGACCATAGGAGATTTTTCAACCTTGATTGAATAAAAGAATCAACTCCTCCAGTATCCCTGTCTCTTACACAGTCCTTCTTTCCCCCATTCCTAATGTGAAGCTCCTGTATTTTGCTTCTTGGAATCCTTACCTGAAACTGTTTTCTTCAGCCTAGTGGATACATTGTTTAGAAATCCTATATCTTCCTGAACCGTGCCTGAGACTTCATAGAAGCAATGCCAATTTTTTCCACGTAAGAAACTTCATCATTTTGGAGAATTAGTACAGTCATGTACCGTCATGCATGCCCTTAATCTAATCATTCAGCTTGTTTGTTATAAAACAAATCAATGGACTATGAGTGTAACTCAATGATGGAGTGTTTGCCTAAACCGCACAAGGCCCTGTGTTGTAGTCATGTTTCTTGTTTCTGAGCATAAAAGAACCTCACCAAAAGCAACTTGTGGGGGAATGGGTTTATTTTGGCTTACAGATTCAAGGGGAATCTCCATGATGGCAGGGAAAATGACAGCATGAGCAGAGGGTGGACATCACCTCCATCACGGCACTGCAAACAGGGGCAGGAAGGTGTGCCAAACACTGGCAAGGGGAAGCTGGTCTATAATCCCCATAAAAGCCCGCCCCCAACAACACACCTCCAACAAGGTTCCAATTCCAAAACTGCCACCAGCAGGGGATCTGGGCATTCAGAACACATCAAGTTTATGGGGGACACCTGGATCAAACCACCACACCCTGGTTTGTAATAGGTGTTTCCATCAACTCATGCATTCTGAATGCCTAGATCCCCTGCTGGTGGCAATTTGGAAATTGGATTCTTGCTTGAGGAGGTGTGTTGTTTGGGGCGGGTTTATGGGGGTTACAGCCAGCTTCCCCTTGGCAGTGTTTGTCCTGCCCTCCGGCTGCTGGTATCCATTTGAGGTTGGCAGGAGGTAATGTCCAGCTTCTGCTCATGCTATGCTCTTCCCTGGCATCATGAAGCTTCCCCTCGAGTCTGTAAGCCATAATAAACCCTTTCCTCCCAGCAGCTGCTTTGGGTCAGGTGTTTTGTGCCAGCAACAAGATCACTCCAACACATGCCAGGCACACCACATAAGCAAGTAAATAGTCTCCTATGCTCACAGGCTATTCAGTCATACCTACACACTGGCTCTTAGACTGGTACAATACTTCACAATAATGGTATGACCACCACCAAGGATGCTGACAGATGTGTTAAAACATGCTGCGGACCCCTTGGGCCAGCACCTCACTGAACCTATCTTTGACATCCTGTTCATTGGTCATGCTAACTACTCACTGGAATTAACTATGGCAAATTGCCCAGGGAATATTTGTTTTACTGTCTAGTTTCTGGATCTTTCAGAAGTGACCCTCAATCCCCTGCCAACACTGATTCCTACCTAAAACCACAAAGCAGTCAGTTAGAGAAGTTGTTATTAAGTTTACATCATGTGTGACCCTTAATTTCTTCTTTGGACCTACCTTTAGATATCAAGCTTCTAGGATAATGGTTTGGGAAAACTGACATTCAGGTTCCCTTAAGTTTAGCAGAAGTACTCAGCTATCTAAGATTTAAATATTTTCTACTTATCAGGGACTGAGCTAGATAATATGGTAGAGTGTATATATTTTTATTCCAAACCATTTAATGTATCTGTATCTAAAATTGGATCCAAATCTTGCTCGCTAATCTACTTTACATTATTATTTTAACCAGAGCGTGTCTCCCTCCTCTCTGTTTCTCCTTTCTGTTTGCAGGCTATACACTGAATGTTGTCGTGTTTATCGAGTCTGGCAAAATGCAAGAGCCAATATTAATTACTAGATGTCTGCATGCTGAATACTTGATAGCATTTCCAGTTTGCAAGCTCTTGTGAATTACAAATTAGCTTTCAGTTTCACTGACACAGAGGGACAGCAAGACATGGGAGAAACCCCAAGTGTCTGGGCTGAGAAAGAAGAGAGTGAGAGATTTGTGGTGTAGAGTTCAGAGGGTCCAAGCTGAAGACTGCTCAATTTCATATCCATCTTTGATAGTTTTTTTTTTTTTGGAGGGGGGCAGAGTGACTTTAACCGAGGACCCTTTTCCATGAATCTCAGGTTAAGCACCTGTCTCACCTAGCAATTGGGCCAAAGAATGATCGTGTTGTTGTTGTTGTAGTTTGTAGTATGAATGTAAAATGTCCCTCACAGGCTCCTGTATTTGAACACCTTATAAATTGTTAAGGAGGTGCAGCCAGGCTGGAGGGAGGGGATCAAAGCCAGCAGGACTTAGTTCACCTCCTGTTTCTTCACTTTCTCTTTGCTTCCTGAGTGAATGCCATGTGACCTCCTGCTTCTGCCACCATGCCTTCCCCACCCTGATGGAATGGATGTCTTCAAAACCATAGAATAGAATAAACCACTTTCTTAAATTGCTTCCTTATGATATTGGTCATGAACATTCAGTCATACAAACACATTCATACGATGCAAATGGTTTATGTTCTCTTGAAGTTGTACAAGGATCACATACATCAGAGTGTCTTTGCCTCCCGGTGTCCTGGTCCTAAAAGTGGGGAGGGAGATGACCAGGTTTTATCAGTTTGGTTGTCTCAGTGATTTCTTTTTCTTGTTTTTTCATGATAGAGTCTTGCTCTAGCCCAGGCTGGCCTGTAATTCACTACGTAGTCTTAGGCTGGCCTCAAACTCACAGGGATCCTCCTACCTGTGCCTCCTGAGTTCTGGAAGAGCTGGGATTAAATGCCTTCTCCACCATGCCCACGTTCACAGTATTTTTTTTAATTGCCCAAATTCCTGCCAGCATCTCCAGGAAGGAGAATTTCACTGGAGCTTCTTTTGAAGAGCTACCTGTGAAGTCTGGAATGTTATATTTCTGCATGGGTTACCGGTAAACTGAGGACCAACTGCCCAATAAAGTTAAAAAGGAGAGAGTCTTTTATCAAACTGGCTGGTGACTGTCCTCATCAGAAATCTGAGCAAGGAGCAGTGCCAGACTGCCTTCTGCAAGGGTTTATAATGGCAAATACCACAAAGATCATCTTTAAATTATTATCTTAAGCAAGCAAAGTTTAAAAGCAGACCTTCATCATTGGCCAAAATTATGAGTCAATATCAGGCAAAGAATTAGATTAAGATACATGAGTTACCAAAATGTGTCTTATTCCCTAATTTTCCTATATTATAGTTAAGTCAGAGGGGACTATTTCCCTCCTAGTTAAAACATTCTCTAACAGGTAAACAGTTCCCGACAAGGCGGGTAAAACACATTAACAGAGGTGAGAATCTGAAGTTAGTTCTGGATCAGCACCACCAATCACAAGTGCACCCATTTCCCCATCTCCTTGTCTCTATTCTCTCCTGACGGCTAAACCAGATCCCTGTGTTTCATGTTCATGTCAGCAATAACCTTTTCACCTCCTTGCTAAGGAAGAGGTTTAGTGTCGCGTCCAAAGCTTGACCAGCAAGAAAGGACATGACCACGAGTTCTTCTCTACAGCAGTTTATTCAGGAAACCTTGAGTTACAAATACTTTCTCTGTCTCTTCTCCTCTCCTCAGGATGTGCAGGAATTTTTAAGTCATACTACAACCTATCAGCATAACACACGTATATATTCATAATTGGTTCACATACACGGAAGCATGCCATGCATTAAGCCATTTCCATACAAGGAGTTGTTTTTCCACTGGACACTCTCCTCCATGGGTGTGGTGAGCATAAACCAGCGCCATCTTGTCAGCAGGCTCTAAACAAAGGAGAGGACTGTGGGGCGTTCAGTAGGTGGGAGTGACAGGACCCGGGCCCCGGGAAATGGGGCTGGGCCGCACCGCCCCCTTACCTCACAGGAACGGCTCACTACAATTCCCCCTTTCTTGTTTAAAGAGCAATTGCATCAAAGGGCTGCCAGCAAATTTTCCCATCTGGACTTGGAATCGTGTCTGTCTTAGGTTGCCCATGACTGATTACATTCTTACCCGTCATTGGCATTCTGACCTCCAGACGTCAGAACCCTGTCTTAGGTTGATATGTAACCTCATGGGACTTACCCGTCTCTGACTACCGATTCAGCATAGTGCCACAGATAAGGGAAAAAAATCTCATTCTTTCATAACATCACTGCTTTATGGCAGCTAGCCAAACATGTGGAGACTGTCCTGCTTCTATGGCTGAAAAGACTTGGATAACCATGGCTGCATTCCGTTTCTGTGACCTTTGCATTTTGCAAATACATCATAAGAAAACCAAGGACATAGTCATTAGAATAGCTGCTAAGGCTAAGTTCAAACGTATCATTTGTTGTAAAAAGTCTTGGAAATAACTGACCATCATGGCATATTGGCATCGGTCTCAGGAAAACTGACAAGATTCCCCATCGTTGGTGTCACTGGCAGGATCAGCATCATCAGCAGGAGCGTCGTCTTTGGTCTGTGGCTCTTCATTCTTCATCCGTCGTACCAGCCTCTCCGGTACCCACACTGGGTCTTGTTGATTCTGTGGAAAGACACAAACAGATCCTCGTGCCCATGCCAGCACAGGAGTCAGGTCCATTCCATAGACCTGTTAAAATATCTTTCCATTTTACCAAGCCTTTGTGCTTATTGCATGGCTCATAATGCCGTTCTGCAGCAGTATGTCCATCAGCATCCAAATTTAAAAAATTGATAGTAAATAGAGCCAATGATACTCTTTCCTTCGGGGTATGACTATAGCCTATTCCCCCTTTTTGTTTTAGAAGAATTTCTTTTAAGGTGCGATGGGCACATTCCACAATGCTTTGCCCTTGTGGATTATATGGCAACCCATGCACAAGCTGTACATCCATTTGTTTGCAAAAGGAATTAAATTTACTTCCAGTGTATGCTGGACCATTATCAGTTTTCAATTGTTTTGGTTTCCCCCAGGCCGCCCAAGCTTCTAAACAGTGATTGATTACATTACCAGCCTTTTCCCCAGCCAGGGGGGTAGCAAAGACGACTCCTGAGCAGGTGTCTACTGACACGTGAACATACTTCAACTTACCAAATTCTGATATATGGGTGACATCCATTTGCCAAATGTGCTGTGGGAGCAACCCTCTAGGGTTGATTCCAAGAGAGACAGGATGTTGATAAATAACACACTGAGGGCATTGTAACACTACTTGCCGTGCATCAGCTCTGGACAAGTTAAACTTCTTTTGAAGGGCTTTAGAATTCACATGAAAAGATCCATAAAAAGCTTTTGCCAGTTCTGTGGAAGAAACCTGGAAAATGTATTGCTGGCGAGTGCAGCGATCTACCAGATCATTACCTTCACTCAATGGACCAGGGAGTCCAGTATGCACTCTAATGTGTAACGGAAAAAAGGGAGCTTTTCTTTGCCATAACAATTGCTGCAGGATATTGAATAAAGCACTAAGAGTACTAGACGGCTTTATAGGCCCTGTGACCTCCAGAGTTTTAAGAGCATTAACCACATAAGAAGAGTCAGAAATCAAATTAAAAGCATAAGGACAGGCTTTAAAAACTTTGGTGACTATTTGCAATTCTGTGACCTGAGGAGACCCAGGAGAAAATTGATGAGTCAATGGAGTGTCTGATTGGGTAAGGTAAACTCCTACACCTATCTTTGAGCCATCTGTAAAAAATATTTGGAGCTCCTTTTATAGGTTGAGAAGCTGTAACTTTAGGAAATATAACAGGATGTTCCTTTAAAAAAGTTAATAAAGGGTGTTTAGGGTAATGATTATCCAATTCCCCAGGGAATGTGCAACGCAAGATGGTCCAATCATCAACTGCTGCACATAAGGTTTGTACCTGAACATTAGAATAAGGGATGATCACTGATGCAGGAATTATACCAAAAAACTGAATGCTTTGTTGGATCCCAAGTAAGGCAGGCTATTTTAAAGTCCAAAATCCGGTGTTCTCTCTGATTATTGGCATCTAAGAACACAGGACATGTTATCACCCATTCCTCAAAGACTGCCTTCCACACTTCAAGGTTAAAAGTATTGCTCACTGGCTGGGAGGTCTTTTCATGATAAGACGGAGGTGAAGGAGCCGTGGGCTGCAGCATGGAGTATCTGTCTCTATTTACCCACCCACATTCACAGCATTCTGTTTTCTTAGTCTTTTTTCTTTCTTTTTTTTTTCTAATCCCAGTCTGGCTTAATAAATCTGCAAGTGACTGCAATTCCTCTTCTGAATTAGAATCATCCTCAGACCCACTACCGGTGGCTGTGGGTAAAGCTTTTTTTTCTCTGCTTTCTCCTTTGTTTTAATTTCTTGCGAGCCCATAGATCTCTCCTCCTGCCACATTTCTAAAGCTGCTTGACCATTAGAAATGGCTTGATAACATCTCTGATCATCCAGGCAACTCCTGATTAACTTCCAGATAGGTTTTACCCCTCCCCTTAGGGTGCCTTGTTCTGAGGCAAAGTCCAAGTCTCTTCCCAATCTGTCCCAAGCGGCTAGTGTTAAGCTGCCCGAGACAGCGAACCATGGAGCCACTGTATCACATTCGTCTAGAAAAGCTTTTAGGGTTTGTTTCCTTATTTTCAGGTCTTTTGATAATAACAGCTTGTTAAGAGCCAGAAAAATTGGGTGCGAATGAGAAGCGCCCATTGTTATTCTGGTTTCACTTTTGTTTCGTAGTTTGCGCTGCAGACACAAACTACACCCGCTCCTTCTTTATCTACAGATAGGAGCAAAAATTCCTCCCTGCTTTTATCGCGGATTCCCTACTTCCCCCGCTTTTGTTGCGGATCCCCTATTCTGAACCGTCCTTGAAAGGTCCCCATACGGGCCACCAACTGTCGCATCCAAAGCTCGACCAGCAAGAAAGGACACGACCACGAGTTCTTCTCTACAACAGTTTATTCAGGAAACCTTGAGTTACAAATACTTTCTTTGTCTCTTCTCCTCTCCTCAGGATGTGCAGGAATTTTTAAGTCATACGACAACCTATCAGCATAACACACGTATATATTCATAATTGGTTCACATACACGGAAGCATGCCAGGCATTAAGCCATTTCCATAAAAGGAGTTGTTTTTCCACTGGACACTCTCCTCCGTGGGTGTGGTGAGCATAAACCAGCGCCATCTTGTCAGCAGGCTCTAAACAAAGGAGAGGACTGCAGGGTGTTCCGTAGGTGGGAGTGACAGGACCCGGCCCGGGAAATGGGGCCGGGCCGCACCACCCCCTTACCTCACAGGAATGGCTCACTACAGTTTAGCACCTAGGAAAGGGGAAGTTCCTGCTACATCATGTTAATACTATGGTTAACCTGTCTCACATGGTCCAACCTGGTAGCCTCTACCTCTCTCCTGCTATTAAGCAAATGAAATGTGACCAGTGCAAATGAGAAACTGAGCTGTAAGATAAACCCTGTGTAGACTTGAGTAGCCACATTGAGCATGTGGCTATGGTTTGAGCCCAGTCAACCTAGAGA
>PVHP010006397.1:0-10000 GCA_004024765.1 Zapus hudsonius | reverse complement strand
AAGCAAGTTGCAACAAATTGAACATGATTGAAACTTGTGTTGTTCTTTCAGGAAAATGAAACAAAGCTATAAATATCTCCAACACAGACATAACAACATTCACAAGTAAGTGGAAATTATGAAATATATTTCCAAATGATGTATGGGTAAAATTTTTTCTAACAGCCATTACATAATATTCTAAGAATTAAATTTAGTGAAGAAAAAATGCAATGCAGGAAAAAGTTGAAAAATAGTTGAAGTTTTAAGGGCATGAATAGTATTAGATGTACATATTAGGAGAGGAGAAAAGTTAAAATCATCTAAAGTTATTAAAGTTTAGAAAGTCAAAAGTGATTTAGAGCTAAAAGTTAAATTTAAAACAAAGAAAGATAATAATATAAAAGCCAGCATTATTGAAATACAAAACACTAGAAAAGACCAATATAAAGCCCGAAATGGTTATACTTTAAAAAGCTATTAAAGGTCATAAACCCTTTCTCAAAACATTCTTTTTACAAAAATCTGATACAGAGAAAATTATTGTAAAATTGAAAAAAAGAAAAGTACAGATTGTAGTGAGATTGAAAAGGTATTTCTACATTGTGAAACATGGAATGTGCTTGGAATTTTATATAAAAATATAAAAATGTAAAAAGAGATATAAAAAGTTAAACACAGGAATGAGTGAATAAGGTATTTGACCCTCAATCCTGAGTACCAGAGTCTGGAAACCCAGAGTTTATATAAAAGCCAGAAATCATGGCAGGCTTCTGTAATTCTAGCACACAATCCCAGCAATGATCAACAATGAGACTAAGAGACCCTGCTTCACACAAGGTATAAATTGAGGACCAACAGGGGAAAGCTGTCATCTAACCTACACACACACACACACACACACACACACACACACACACACACACACAACTATCATCATTGCATGCATACATGTGACCATGTTCATACAAGTACATATACACATCAAAAACAAAAAGTAAAACAATAAAACATAGACTTATTCTTTAGTTATTTAATGTCTTTATAATTCAATTACTCCAACCTATTTGCCTTCATTGTTAGAGACCTTCAGTGATCAATTGTACCAAGGAGATGAGTGAAATCTTCCCAGGGGATTTTGTGGGAACAATAGAACTCTGGCACTCAATACACGAACGACAAGGACCCAGAAAATAAGAGGAATCAAATCTATTCCTCTCATGAGCAGTGATGAAGTAAAATAGGGTTGTATAATAAATACAAAGTGAATGTATAACACAGTGAATTGGCCTTTTATGAAAAAATAACTGATAGGCAAGGATGGTGGAAGCCTTTGGTTCCATTCTCTGGGAGGCAGAGGTAGGAGCATCACTGTGAGTTCAAGGCCAGCCTGGAGCTATGCAGTGAATTCCAGGTCAGAATGGGCTACAGTGAGACCCTACCTCAAAAAAAATATTTTCTTAATCTGACATTAACTGTAAACAATTTATAAAACATTCCTTGATTGGTTTTTGTATTGCTAGACTAGAACCGGGCTAGAACATTGAATTAAAAAGAATAATTAAGAAAAATGTCAGGACTGGAGAGATGGCTCAGCTGTTAAGGAATTTCCCTGCAAAGCCTATACACCTGAGTTTGACTCCCTAGTACCCAGGTAAAGCCAGATGTACAAGGTGGCACATGTATCTGGAGTCAATTTGCAGTGGTTAGAGGCCCTGGCATGCACATTCTCTCTGTGTCTCTTCTATCTTTCTCTGCTTGCACATACATAAAAAGTAAACAATTTAAAAAAGAAATATGTGAATAGTAAACAAAGTAAGAGGACTTTATCAATTATGAAGATGCCTTATTTTTTGATAAGGACATTGAAAACTAATGTAACAGGGCTGAGGAGATAGGACAGGAGGCACAGTGCTTGACTCACAGGAACTTGATTTTGATTTCCAATATCCATGTGAATATTCGAGGCATGGCAGCAGGTACCTATAATCTCAGCAAGGGGACTCCCTGGCCGGTGAACTTGAGTTCAGGTTCCTCAGCACTCATAATGTGCTCATAACCCCAGCACACTGGCTAGCTCGGCTAGTCCAATGGGTGAGCTCTGGGTTCCGTAAGAAACCCTGTCACATTAAATATAAGCTGTGCAACTAGAAATGAAAGAATATATTTAAATGACCCATGAATATACCAAAGTATAGTCAATATCATTAGTTATCAGGTAAATGCAAGAGGACATCTTGGTTGGATAGATTAGCTCATGGCTGATCATGAAAATCGTTTAAGGGTATCAGAATCCATAAAGATGAAAAATAATAATTCCAGAAAAGAGACAATTTCTTCTGAAGCAAGTGAAACATCTTTAAAAGTATTTTTTATGGGACACTTCATTTTCCTGCCTACTGCAGTACTGGTCAGAGTAGCCAAACATATCATCAGTATAATAATTGAAATGATGTGTAAATACACAAATGGATATTGTTCAGCCATGAGATGGTTGAAATCATTTGTGGCAACATGGGTGGAGTTGGAGGATATTAAGTGAAATAAGCCAGGAATCTATAAAAGTTGGCTTCCATAAAACTTGAGAATATATGGTGGGTGGCAGAGAAAGGGTGACAGATGTATACTGAGTCACAATTCCAGAGAACAGGAAGCTCCGATGTTACACAGTGGATGACCAAGGATAAGAGCAATGTACAATGCATTTCAAAATGCTCAAAGAAAGGATATTCAAAGTTTTTACCAGAAAGACATAATAAATGCCTCAAGAGAATATTTTAATGTGACTAGAAAATTATGCAATGTGTACTTGCATAAAATATTACATAGTATTAATATGCACAATTTTGTGGTCTTATGAATCAGTTTTTTTATGAATTGGAGCGACGGGAGAAAAAACTCAATAATAGAGCACTTGCCTTCAATGTGTGTGGCCTTGGCTTTGATCCAAAGCATCATGGACAGTGAGAAATTAATTAATGAAAAATAAAATAATAACTTGTTAATGTTCCAATTACTTGTATAATCGATATATATCACCTGTATATCAAAATTAAAATTGCATAACAAATTTTTTATAAGATTTTTGATCTTTCATATATGTGTCAATCTCATACAGATGTCGCCATAATCAGCCACACACCGCTGGGATGAACCTCCACACCAGGCACAGTTCATGGGAGAAAATGATTTATTGAACCTACAGATCCAAGGGAACTTCCATAATGGTGAAAGAGGCTGGCCCCCCTTTCACAGGTCCAAGCAGAGAGAGAAACCTATCACTAACACATCCCCCCACACAAAAGAAAAACAGTCACGGGGGAAAAAGAAATTTCCTTCCCCTTTATATAGTCTTAGGGCAGAGTCTTGTAGCCATATCCCAGACTTGTTGGCTTCCTGAGTCTCTGGAATTTCCTTCCTCCTCTGCCCTCCCAGGAAAGGATGTTTGTTTCTAGATCCCCTGAGCCTCCTTACATCCTGCCCCCTACTGAGAGGGCTGCCTTCCTCTGAGCATCAGAGACCCACCCAGGATTACCAAAATGTCAAGTTGACAACAAAACTTAACCATTACACATGTCATGACCTCCTTAAAGAAGTCTTATTGTTCAAATAAATATTCTATATATGATAAACTCAGAACATGCTATCTTTATATGTCTGATTTTAAATTTTTGTTGTTTTTGTTATTTTTCATTATTTTTTCTCATAGTGGAGTTGGGTTGTTTGTTTGCTGACTTATCCTGGGTTGACTGATTGACTGTGGTTATAGGTCTCTTTCTTGCCCCACCACTGTCTCAAGTGTTTCACTGTCTCAAGTGTTTCATTTGGGGCCTACACTATAGGCCTGGGGTGGTTCATTTCTTACTGGGATATCAGCCTTCAGCCTGAGGATCATCAGTGGAGTTGGAATTAACACCAGCTCTCTCACTGCCTCCTGAAAAATACAAACAGAATTTCCATCAGAGTGTGAGATCAGTATAGGTTAAATGAGACACACATTTCTAATTTGGCAAAATTCTATTGAGATTAGCCTCTCTGTAGTTCTCTGGCAATAGGGGATTTTTTTTTGGAGCCCCAGTTTTTAGTTCCCTTAGGATTTTGCCCTGAGTCCCAATTCCATTTAAGGGTTCCTTTTCATTGAGTGGATTTCTTGGCCAATTTAAAAGCTGTTATATAACACCACCACCCCCAGGTTTTGGGGCCTCTATTGCACTAGTAATCATTTCTCGGTCCTTTGATCTCTCCCAGAAGGAAGTGTGTTCAGCCTTCTCATGGCAACAATCTGCATTTTGTATCAGAGGTCTCTGCTTTCTTCAAGTATCATTGACCAGTTTCCCCTGGCAGCTTATGTTGTGCCTTCCAGCACTGCACTTGCTACCATCTGGGTACTGGATACCATTCTGGATCTTGCAGGGTCTCTCAGTGTTTTTCAATGACTTTCTGTGGTTTCTTCAGCAATAGGGTCTTACCTTTGGCCTAGGGTGGGTATTCAAGAGCTTTGACAGAAACCTGTCTTGTTTTGGGGACCTTGTGGGTCTCTTTGATCAACATGTCATTGTGAGAAGGATCCAATGACTGGGACAGTAAGTTACATGTCTGATTAATTTTTCATGGGGTTTGGTTTCCTTCCCTTCCATTCACACAGCCCCTCTTACTAGACAATGTCCACTTTTTTTTCCTCAAGAGCTTACTGTATGAAAGTAAGGATTTTATGATTTCAATTCATTATTGGTTTAGCTTATTGTATAAGTGACCCCTGTCTTCCCCCTCCCATTCCTTCCACCTCTTTCACAGTCTCTCATTTCCCCTAGGTTTGCTTGGAGTTTAAGCTTATCCTGGTTAGGAACTGCATATGAGGGAGAATATGTGTCGTTTGACTCTGTTCTTTTGTGAGTTTGCTAAGTAAGATCTTCTCCAGTCAGATCATTTCCTCTAAATTTTATTATCATTTTTCCTCTCCACTGAGTAAAATTCCATCATGTAGATGTACCACAACTTTGATATCCATTCATCCAAGGATGGGCATTTGAGCTGATACCAGTTCCTCGGTATTATGAATTGAGCTGCATGCAATAAACATAGTTTCACTAATGGCTCTGTGCTGAGGTGTGGCATTTGGAGAGTGGATGTCTAGTAGAGGGATAGCTGGGTCCATTGGCTGATCTATGTCCAATATGTTCAGGAGATTCCACACTGCTTTCCATAGTGGTTGAAAGAGTTTTCAATCCCACCAGCAGTGAATGAAGTTTCCATTTTCCCCACATCCTCACCAGCAATTATTATTGTAGAATTTCTTTATGATTGCCATTCTGACTGGAGTGAGGTAGAATCTCATTTTAGTCTTGATTTGCATTTCCCTTATGATTAAGGATGAAGAACACTTTATTGAGAATAGGTCATTCATGTTTCTTCCTCTGTGAATTCTCTGTTGAGATCAATGCCCCATTTTGTTAGGGGACCGTTTGATTTTTTGTTGTTTATTTATTGAGTTCTTTGTAAGTTCTAGATATTATACCTCTGTCTGTGTTATAGCTGGCAAAAATCATCTGCCAGTTTGATTGTGGCCTATTGGTCTTGAGTATGGTATGTTTGTCTGTACAGAAGCTTTTAAGCTTGATAAGATCGCATTGGTTAAGTGATTGCTGAACTTCCTTGGCTACCAGAGGTTTGCTCAGGAAGTTTTTCCCTACTCCTATTTTGTAGAGAGTTCCTCCTATCTTTTATTCCAGGGTTTTCAGGGTTACAAGTCTTATTTTGAGGTCCCTGATCCTTTTGGAGTTGATCTTTGTGAGTGGTAAAAGGAGTGGGTCTATTTTCATTTTTTTACAGGTGTTAACTCAATTTGTCCAACACCATTTGTTAAAGATGCTATCTATCTTTATGCCAGGCAACATTGTTGGCGCCTTTGCCAAAGATCAAGTAACTATAGTTACTCGAACTAAGAGCAAGGTTTTCAATTCTGTTCCTTTCGTCTGTCTCCTTCTTTTTATACCAGTACCATGCTGTTTTAGTTTATGGCTTTGCAATATTTTTTTTAGATCAGAAATGGGTATAACTCCTGAGGAAGTTTATTACTTTAAGTATATTTGGATATCTGAGACCTTTTGCCCTTTCAAATAAATTTTGAGATTATTTTTTTTTCTATATCTGTGAAGAAAGAAACTGGGATTTTTTATTGGTGTGCATTTTTACTATATTAATTCTCTCTATCCAGGAGCATAGAATATCTTTCCATCTTAATGCATCTTCCTCTATTTCTTTCTTGAATGTTTTAATATTTTCATTTTTCACGTCTTCATATCCTTGGTTAATGATATTCCAAGGTACTTGATTTTTTTGGAGGCTATTGAAAATGGGACAGTCTCTCTGATGTCTTTTTCTGCATGCATATCATCTGCATACAGGAAGGCTACTGATTTTTGTATGTTAATTTTGTACTTTGTGACTTTACTGAAGGAATTTATTACCTTCAGAAGTTTACTTACACTGTTCTTAGAGTTTGTTATGTAAAGGATCATGTCATCTGCAGAGAGAGATAGTTTTATTTCTTCCTTTCCAATTTGTATCCCTTTTATACTTTTCTCCTGTCTTATTGCTTGGGCTAGAACTTCAAGAACTATCTTGAAGAGCAGTGGTGAGAGTGGACAACCCTGTCTTGTTCCTGATTCAAGTGGGACCTCCTTGAGTCTTTCCCTACTGAGTATTATTTGGGCTTTAGTTTCGTATATTTCCTTTATTGTGTTTAGTTATAAGCTGTCTATGCCCAGCCTTTCCAGTGTTTTGAACATGAAGTGGTGTTGAATTTTGTCAAATGCCTTCTCTGCATCAATTGAGATGACCATGTGGTTTTTGAGATTGAGTCTATTAATATGGTGTATTACATTAATTGACTTCAATATGTTGAACCATCCCTGTATCCCTGGGATGAAGCCTACTTGGTCAAGGTGAATTTTTTTTTTTTGATACGGTGTTGTACCTAGTTTGCAAGGATTTTGTTCAGGATTTTTGCATCTAAGTTCATCAGGGATATGGATCTGTAATTTTCTTTTCTAATTACATCTTTGTCTGGTTTGGGGATTAAGGTGATGCTAGCTCTTCATAGAAGGAGTTTGGAAGCCTTCCCTCTTTTTATATTCCTTGAACAAACTTCAGAAAGAGTGGTTTCAGTTTTATGATGAAGGTTTGGTAGGATTCAGCTGAGAATCCATCCAGTCCTGGACTTTTCTTTTTGGGGAGGTTCTTGATTATATTTTCACCCTCTGTGGATGTGATAGGTCTATTTAGGTTTGTCTGCTCTGGCCTAAGCTCTGGTAGTTGTTAGGTGTCCAAGAATTCATTCATTTTTTTCCAGGTTCTCCAATTTTGTGGAGTAGCAGTTTTAGAAGTATGACCTGACGATTCTTCCAATTTCATTGGGGTCTGTTGTGACCTCTCCCTTTTCATTTCTGATTTTGTTGATTTGGGCCTTCTATGTTTTTCATTTAATTAGATTGCCCAAGGGTTTGTCAATCTTATTTATTTTTTCAAAGAACCAACTCTTTGATTTATCTATTTTTTAAATTGTTTCCTTCATTTCCAATTCATTGATCTCAGCTCTGATCCTAATTATTTCTTTTCACCTTGAGCTTCTAGGGTTGTATTGCTCTAGTATTTCCAGTGCTTTCAAGTGGATGGTTAGGTGGTTAATTTGAGAACTCTCTGTCTTTGTTATGAAGGCATTTAGCACTATGGATTTCCCCCTTAGGACTGCCTTCATAGTGTCCCACAGGTTGGTATGTTGTGGTTTCATTATCATTTACTTCTAGGAAATTTTCAATTTCTTTTTTTGATTTCCTGAATGACCCCTTCATTGTTTAAAAGTGTATTGTTCAGACACCTAGAGTTGGTGTAGTTTCTGCTGTTCTTCCAATTGTTAATTTCTAATTTTAACACATTGTGCTCTGATATGAAGCAGGGGGCTACATAAAATTGTCATAGTCAGACACATGCTGCTGTGGTGAATCTCCAAACCAGGCACAATTTTGGGGAAGAAAGTACTTATTGAAGTAATAGACCCAGGGAAAGTTAAGGAAAAAGGCTGGCTTCCTTTTACAGAAGCAAGCAGAAAGAAAAGTAACACCTCCAGAAGTAAGCAAGCAAGCACACTCCAAACTAGCAAACCAGAGGAACTCCAGGCTTGAGCTCAGACTGCTTTTTGCATATGTATAGCTAGAATTCCAGACCCACCCCAGAAACACCTTAGTGCTGAACCCTAGGATGAGGCCAAGGTGACACACCTCCTCCAGCCAGAACTGGCTGGAGACAATTTAAAATTATATTAAACTTTTGAATCTATTGGGGGACATTATTCAAACTACAACATCAATCTTCCTGAATTTGTTGAGGGAAGATTTATGTACTAGTATGTGTTCAATTTTTGAGAAGGTTCCATGGGCTGCTGAGAAGAATGTATATTCTGTGTCCCTGTGGTGGAATGTTCTATATACATCTGTCATTTGTAGCTGGTCTATCGTGTTGTTAAGCTCTGTTATTTACCTGCTACCTTCTTTTTGGATGACCTATCTAGGGATGATAGTGGTGTATTAAAGTCTCCTATATGATGGAAATAGATTCTATTTCTGTTTTGTTTTTGTGTAAATTTTGCTTTATGAACTGTGGTTCACCTGAGTTTGGTGTACACACACACACACACACACACACACAGACACACAGACAGACAGACAGACACACACACACACACACACACACACACACACACACACACACATATATATACATGATAGTGATACCCTCTTGTTGGATCATTCCCTTGATGAGTAAGAAGTGGCCATCATTGTCCTTTTTAATTACTTTTGCTTTAAAGTCTATTTTGTCAGATAATAATGTAGCCACACCTGCTTCCTTTTTATTTCCACATGCCTAGTAAATTGTTCTCCATTTTTATTTTACCCTTAGAAGATTACTGTCTTTAGAGGTAAGATGTGTTTCTTGAAGGCAGCAGATGGAAGGGTCCATTTTCCTGATCCACCCAGCTAGCCTGTGTCTTTTTATAGGAGAGTTAAGTTCATTTATATTCAGAGTTATAACTGTGAGGTTTGCTTTAAGCCCTGCCTTGTTTGAGGGCTTATGGGGGTTGCTGCCTATACTGTAATTATTAGCACACTGCTTTTGATTGCCATGCTTATCCTCTATTGTTCTCCTGAGTTAGATTGCTTGTCTCTTGTTTGTGGAATGCCTCCCATAGTATTTTCTGTAAGTTTGGTTTTGTGTTCAGATAATCGTAGAGCTGACCTATTTCATGAAACACTTTTTTTTTTGAGGTAGGGTCTCACTCTAGCCCAGGCTGACCTAGAATTCACTATGTAGTCTCAGAGTGGCCTTGAACTCATAGTGATCCTCCTACCTCTTCCTCCCGACTGCTAGGATTAAAGGCATGCATCACCACGCCCGACATGAAGCACTTTCAATTTATCTATTATAAGGGTAGCTTTGCTGGGCACAGTAGTCTAGGTTGAAAGCCATACTTCTTTAGTCCTAGAAAAATATTGTTCCAAGCCCTTCTGGCTTTTATGGTTTTAAGCGAAAAGTCTGAGGTAAGCCTGATGGGATTGCCTTTAGAGGTGATGATATTTTTCTCTCCCCACCGTGAGCACTTTCTCTTAACATTCTATATTTGGCATTTTAACTAAGATATGCTTTGGAGAATCTCTTCTTTGGTCAAATCTGATTGGAATCCTGTGGGCTCCTTGTACTTTGACAGGTCTTTCTCTTGTAAGATAAGGAAATTTTCTTGAATAATTCTGTTGAAAATATTTTCTATGCCATTGTCCTGGGATTCTTCTTCTTCTGGGACCCCCATGATCTTTAAATTAGGTCTTTTTATGGTATACCAAAGCTCCCTCGTATTTTATTCACATGCTTTTTTGAACTTATTCAAATTTTTGATTTCCCTATCATTCTCTTGTTTTCTCTTCCATATCTGAGGTTCTGTCTTCCCAATTATTGACTCTAGTGGTGAGGG